>VZTJ01006312.1:1065717-1080717 GCA_013397795.1 Orthonyx spaldingii | reverse complement strand
CAGTATGTATGTCCCAGTGTTAGTTTGCGAGCAAGCACTCTTACACGAAGATATAATTGCAGTTATTTTAAATATAGCCTGTAAATTAAATGTTAGGTGAAGCCAGTTTTCCTCTTTGATTTGCATGGATATGCCTTCAAGGTTGTTATCTTCCCAGTGAAGCTTTCACCTGTGGGTTTTTATTAGTCTTTTCTATTCAAATGAGGGACAAAACAGGCTTCCTACTAGATAAATATATGTTCGCCATTTCTATTCAAAATCCTATGACATGTATATTATATAGTCTCTAAAAAAGCCTGCTTAAGCTTGCTTTGCGCTACCCTTTATACGAGTGCTTTTAGTCATTCATGTTACAGATATTCAGTGTGTAGCAGTTTGTACAGCTTCTATTCAAAATCGTGAAGTTCATTTCTCTCTTTTGGATGCAGATGGAAAGATTTAACTAAAATAATGGGTTTGAGTTGTGAAATTACTGTGATTGAGAAAGCGATGTACCCCTTTAAAGGTATTAGCATAAAGATAGCACATTTGTTTATTATGTTTCAAATCAGCTTCTAGTATCTCTGCCACAGGTAACAATTGACTTTTCAGGCTTCAAGTTAATAGCCTTGTCTCTTGCTTGTAGGGATCAATATTAGTATTAATTAATCACCATTATCAGCCCTAGGATCTGGTTCTATTTGTTGTTACATCAGCAAAATATCAATATAGAAAGTGGACTCTCTGATCGTCATGGCAACTTCATCTCTTGGGTCAAAGAAAGTTTATCTTATCTGTGCATGGAGAGTGGCAAACTGTTTAGGGATCTAGTTTGAACTCTAAGAACATTGATTTAGTTTTTGTTTGTGAATAGAGGCTGAATTCCAATCACAAGGGATAGGTAAGATTTAAATATTAATGCCCACAGGCTTGTCTGAGAGGGTGTCATTACCATTACTGTCAGATTGTCTTTTTGAGATGACACAATGGTAGAGGAGAACTGTGTAGTCAAGACTATTTACAGTTTAGTAATTTGTGCGTTGGACAAATGGGATTTAAAGTGAAAGAATGGAAATTCTATAGCATTTATGCAGTAATATTGCTTCTTCCAATCAATGTATAGTTAGGGTTTCTTCCACTTAGTAACTGTAGAAATAGAGCGGAAACATAGATTATGGATTGGTAGAAGGAGCATTTTATTATGCATTGTCCCTTCAGAGATTTTTTAAGAAAGTGTTCAAGAAACGTAGAGAAAGAATATCAATGTTCCACTCACTCTGGAATTAATGGCAGATAGCCATGGAAAATCTGAACGCTACAATCTGGTAGTTATTTTTGTGTTTTGTAAGTTGATACAATTATCTCATGAGTTTGTGATAATGAAATATTGATAATGGTATTTTATCATGTCAAAACTCCCTTTTTAAATATTCTTAAGTGCTTCTTAAAAGTTCTCATCTTAGACAATGCATCTGAGATTTTTTGTTATATGTAGTCATAGTGTGGTTAAATCTCACTTGGAGGGATATAAAGACCTAATGTTTGCAAGCGCAAGGATTACTTTGAGACACAAGTGCACTTTCTTTATCCAGTTATTTGTAAGTGTATGTGTATTTGTTTGTCTGATCGTTCCTTATTGCTTTATTGGAGACGAACATACAGATAAAGATGTGTATAGATGAAGAGTATCAATATTCTTGTCCCCTACTCATAATATTTATTTCTTCGTTTTCATTCCTAGTGTGTGAAGTAACAAAAAGTCTGTGTGTTTTCTTGATACAGCTACATACTGTTTTAGGAAGTCCCAAATGCAATAAGATCAATTCAGTACATTTGCAATATTGAAGAAGAGTTCTCAAAAAAATTGCGAAATAAACTAACCAACAAAAACCCAAACGCTTGCATAAGGCTTGCACTGCAGAAGGAATCACTTTTCGGTATTGACATTTCTCATTGATTATTCAGTTTTATCTAATGCTTTGAAAGGGTAGTGCCATCATGAGTTGGTAGCAGATGCAGGCAGTTGTTACACTAGCCTTTTCTTTTTTAAAAAAGAAAAAGGAATCTGGTTTGATATAAATGTTATACAATCATCTGTTGTGTTTTTATAGCTTCTGATATTGTTTGTGTAATCATAACCTTGAAATTACTCTGTATAAGTAAAAATACTGCAATAAACAAAAAAAAAGTTCCCATTTTCCTATTAGAGATATTGAATAAATTTTATCATTATTATTTTCCATCTATCTTCTCATTTTTCATATCTCATATTTCCTGTGTTGAGGAAGGGTGTTATGTAACACTGTCACCCTTTGCAAATGCTAATATTTTTTATATTTTTAAGAACTAGCTAGAATTTGAAAACATGTTTAGCAACTGTGATGATGTATTTATCATCAGAAACCTTTTATATTTATAGAGCTAACTGCGTGCAAGGCTTATTTGCCTCTTCAATCTTTTTTTTATATTCATTCAATTTCTTAATTGCGAGTGTGTCAATAAAGCTGGAGTGGGACCTTTAACTTTCTTATTTTTTGATTACCACCATATTGTTTGTAAAACTTTTCTAATCAAGGTTTATTCAGTTACGATCATTTTACAATGTGAATTTAATTTAGTAACAGAGTATCAAAAATAATGCTTTAGTAATTAGTGAGTTACTGTGACATATATTTATAAACTCTTCTCATCCATTACTCTTTGCCCTCATATAAGTGAATTAGAGTGATGTTGCTTTATTCTTCTAGAGAACTGAAGCTTTCAGACTGTGATTAGCTGATACAACTGCATGTCACATGCTGCTTTTACTGTACTCAGTCCTTTTATCTTAGATTCGGTATAGCAGAGGATAGCAAAAATCTTCTTGATTTTTACACTTTTCCATTTTTCCTTTCCAAATAATAAAGGTCTGATGCTAACTGTAGTAAAATACTACAGTGTTTCCTGTGTAACTGGGTTTCCTATCCATCTAATGCTTTTTGGGAGGTATAAATATATGAGAAACTTAAGGAATATAATCTTTAACTTCATTCACAGAAGCAGTCCTGTTGATAATACTTAAAATGAATGTGAAATGTTTATAGGATAGGAGCTTAAAAATACCCGCAACCACAAATGGTATCTAACAGTTTGGTGTATGTAAAATTAGAATGTAGAGTAGAATAGAGACTAGGTTTAAATGAAGTGTTTTCATTATGTTCAAAGGAATTCCATGATTCGTGTTTTGTCTCCTGTGCTATACATGCTCCTTTTCATATTATCCGAGAAGAAAAAGTCAACTATTGTGGCAAAAGTTATATAGAAAAATATAATTGCTTTCTAAACATACTTGCAATTATTATTGAAAAGTGATTTTTAATGAGAATAGAATGAATTTTACTGTAAAATAAGAAATTCCTCATAGACTTGAATGCGATGGGAGACGTCTTTCTGTGTGTCTATTGTAAAGATTTTCTCTGCTTAAATGGAATAATCTTGAAAAAAATTTTTCAGTGATACATGGAGGTGTTCATTAGGCTGAGAAGAAATTCTGTACAGGGTGTTATTATTTTTTGCTTTTGTAGTTGCAGCACAAGCCTCAAAGGAGTGCTGGGTTTTACTCGTGTAATTGGGAGCATCATTAGAACCCTGCTATTTAAGACTTGATTTTGTTTCTATTATCGAACATGTAGGTTAATATTTATAAGATACTGTGAAAAAAATTGCAAGGCCATTGTCAGATCTACTTGAAATTTTGTGTATATTCTATAAATACCTAGGTTTTTTCTTCACTTTTCACTTTCAAATTCAGGATTCATATTAAATGGCAATAAAGATCCCTTCTCTGAAGTTGTGAAGAAGTACAGCAAGGATTTTCGTCAAACGTTTCATACAGCTTTATGCAAAGAAAATGAACCATCTGTAGCTGATGCGTCAAAATAGGACACAATTGTTAAGCCAACGAAGACAGTGGTAAAATTACCAAAGCTAAAGTAGCAGTAGTTTTTCTAAAAAAAACCTCAAAAAACCTGTCTCCACTCCCTCCCACCCTCTCATGATACAGTCTTCACTAATAAATATGTATGAAAAGGATTTTGGAAGCAGTAACAGATCATTTTTGGAAGCTTTCAATCATATTGGTTTTTGAGTATTGTGTCTGCTAATTGTACTTCATCCATTTCAGAACAAGTGTAGACAAAATGCTCTAGTTTTGTAGGATCTGGAAGAGAAAATCTGTATGTCCACAGAAGTACTGATTTTTGGGGCAGTTTAAATGTGTCAGTAATCTATATTCATAGGAAAAGTATTGAAGTACATTTGAAGAGAAATGTGTATGTGAATAGGATGGAGTACTTCTGAGAGGTCCTTGACTGCCAACTAGCTTAAGTTGGTAAGGAAACTGCCTAATTTTTTAATAAAAATGCATATATATTTCTATTAAAAAAAAAACCCAAAAACAACCCAAAATTTGCTTGATAGTTGTTCCAAAAATACATTGTGGTATTTCAGTGAACACTATGAAACTTAAGAACTGAGGAAAAAAATTCAAATGTTTGACAGTTTATCTGGAAAAAATATTAGCTAGTTGCTAAAAATACAAGTGCACTCCTTAACAATGTGCATCTTGGACAAACAGACGCATATTTTGTCATCAAGTTACTTAAGCTTCTGAAGTCAGGGCTACAACTGGGTCAGATGATAAGATGAGCACAACAGAAAAACGAAGAGTGGCTCTGATAAAAACTGATTGATTGATGTCTGGCTTCCCCACCATCACAAGCAGTTGACAGTTAGTTTGGGATCAGATGATTTGGCTTTTGCGATAGAAGATGGGGCCTGGTAGGCAAGTCTGAAGGACAAAAAGGTCAGTTTCTGTACAGTGTCAGGCAGTGCTGGGTTCCCACAAGGTGGGGTATTGGATTAAGATTTTCTTTAGTTACAAGACTTAACTTTCCATGGTCCATTGAAAGGCCAAGTAATCTGGTCAGTATTAATACAAAAATACAAAGGACTTTAAGTTGTGAGAGAAAATAATGAAAACAGAGGAGGTATACCTGTTGGACCGGTGAATTAAAAAAAACCCAGTTTTGTTTTTTAATTTCTGTATTTACTTTAAGCATTATAATTTATAGCAATTAATAATTTATGAAGTCTGACTTTGAAAATTGGTTTCCACAGTGGATTTGTCACTGCAGTTGCAATGAGTTTTATGTTACCCATATTTTGAGGGACTGTAATGAAACATTGTGAATCAATTAATTTCAGCTTATGAAATGTTGTTATTCTGTGACCTGTTATGTGCAGGATAGCACATTGTACCTTATATATACAAGTATGTATTTTTCACTAGATTAAGAACAATTAGTGTGTTATATTTAAATATGATTAAGATAAATTTATGTGAAGTGTGTTTTTGTGAACTGGAGATAATTTATAAATCCATGACCATACCATGACCACCTGAGTGTTTATGGGGGTTTGTGTGATTGTGTGTATTTTTTTCAGAACACATTTACAATTAGCACTCTGTAATAGTCAGAAGAGAGAAACAGAAGGAGAGAAAATGTGCAAATGAAAATCAAGACATAATATCTTTGGAATGAAAAAAATTTTCAAGACGGCCATGAAAATGTGTACAACTGCCACAGAATTGGAATTTGGACAGCTTGGATTTGAATTTAGATTTTTGGACAGTTTGATACTCTCTAGAAAGCCTTTATAATGTATCGCTTTTCTCTGAGTTTTAAGGGTCACATCTCCAAAGGACAGTTGGGTCTCAGCTAATGCTGCTGACTTAATATCAGTAAGATGAATTCTGCAAGGTGCTGTATTGCTGATAGTATAGCTGGAATGCAGTATGAAAGAACCTGTAGTGTAACCTGGAGTGTTACCAGTAATAAGTGATCAGTGCAGTTGAACTGGTGGTCATTTGAACAGTGATTAGTTATATTTCCAGAAAGTTTGTTTTTTTAGCCTCTCATCTCTGGTGACCAGTTTCATTTAAGAAATATTAATGAAACAAAAGATCTTTTCCAAGAAAACCACAGTTTTTTCCTGGCTATTTTTGTACACCTCTTTTAAGGTGTATGTTAAAGATGTATTTTAAAACACGGAACTCAAGGCTTAGAGAATTATTTATGAATGCAGATTTAAGACAAAACTGGAGGTGTTTAAGAGCTTCTCCAGTATTATTTATATTATGGTGCATCCCTTTGACATCAGAGCTTTGTTAAATTTTCATACATTATGATGCTGATTTCTCACAACATTACTACAAATGGTCTGAAATAAGCTGTAAAAGCCTATGATAATTTGAACATAGGGTTTAGATTTTCAGGTGCATTTCTTTCACAAACGTTGCATCACAGAATAACTAGTTCATGTTTGAACATTTTGTACTGAAGTTTTTCAAGATATAATTATATGCTTAATAAAAATAAAGAGAGCTTTATAAGAGTTTTCTTCAAAGTATAATACTTGGGCTCTGACCAGGATGGTAGCCTACTTTGTTGGTTCTTTGGGAATTTTACACCTCTAGGCTGTAGAACCAAGACCCATTTAGTTATACAAAGAGGAAAATTGGAGTTGGTAAATCAAAAAGGGGAAAAATTAATATTGCCAAAATAATCAAGATCCTTATAAATGAAGAGTAACAATCAGCTACTTAGACCAGCTAGACTGTGTAATTTTATGATTAGTCCTGCAGCTTAGGAAATCTCATTTAAGTGGGAGTGTGCTTTGGGGATGTTATGACTGGTCTGATTAGTCTGACATTCATTTTGATGTTCTTTGACTCTTGGTTCAGAAGTTTTCACTGTCAAGAAAGGTCAAATTCAGGTATGGCATTATTATGCCACAAGTTCTGGCTAAATTTATTTTTCAACATCAATTGTCAGTCAAAGCATTGTGTTTGAAGCTATGGTTTTTACATTATAAAACAAATGAGAAAAAAACCTTTGGTGTGTTACTCTTGCTATGTGTAAATTCTTTCAAGCCTTGGGAGTGATTTGTGCACCAGCAATACAAGTGTAAGAGAACAGTAACACCCATTTTACACAAATGTACTCATTTTTGAAAAAGAAAACCCCCTTTTACATTCACAGAAAAGTCTTTCGAGAGTATGGATGTGATGCCATTAGAGAAATAACTGCAGTTTTGGCTTGTCTTCTATGTTTAACTTGGTATGGTTTTATGTTAATCTAGTCCCACATTCTTCCTAAATACTTTTTCTGGAGTCCTGAGTTGTGTAGTGATATGAATTTTGTTTACAGGGATGTTATAAAGCATGAAAAACCATTGGTGAAGACAAATCACATTTATTATTAAAATATTGATTTGTTATAAGAAAAACACTTTTAAATACTTTGTAATCAGTTTGCTAGTCTTTATCCATTTCTTAGTGGGCAGATGTTCTTGTTACTAAATGTACCAAGATGCAGATGGTATTATTTGGCATATTTTTAGAGCCTTCACTGTTATCTGTGGTGAGCTGAACACTAAACTGATACATGATTCTTCAATGGCAGTTCAGATTTGCAAGAAATTATTTAAATAACTGTCTTTGAAACTGGTCATATGAGGAAAAAAATGCTCTTAAAAATAATATTCACAAACTAAATTGAAAGTTTTGTGTTTCTGCATGTATGGAAGTGTTTTGACTAATAATTTGAACTTGAGAATTTTTTCAAACAATATCTTTTTTAAGAATCTGTTACAATCATCCTTATTTAAATAAAATTATGTATGTATATATATATCAATGTATGTGAGAATTAAAGTGAATTGAGGCAGAAATTGATGTATAGCAAGACCTTAGCATGAAGTACATTTATTTTGTTTGAAGAGAATAACATACAATGGGTAAAGATAATAGTAGTCATAAGCAAGTACCTTGAAATGATGAAGTAATTATTTTTAAATTTTTTGAGTAACCGTGCATGCTGTATCTTAAACAGACCCCTTGAAACAGGCAAACTCTGGAAATATTACCTCCATTTCAGTAATACAGAAATGAAAGCTTTGGCTTCAGGTTTCCTAATGTGATCGGTCCATATTTTCAATCCATGGGCATTTTAGTTTGGTGGGTTTTTTTGTTTGTGGTTTTTTTGTTTTGTTTTGTTTTGGGGGGGTTTGTGTGTGTGTGTTTGTTGTTTTCTTGGTTGGTTGGTTGGTTGTGGTTGGGTGTTTTGGTTTGTGTCTTTTTTTTTTTTTTTTTTTGCATTAGTTTTTGCCTGATTTTAGGGGATTCTCAACACCTACATCTCTTGCTGGCATCAGTTAAGATGCCCTAACTAGTGCTGTCAGGAGTAGCATCTAAATTCTTAGATTGTTTCATGCCTGTTTCTGTTGATAAGCTGTACAGTTATCCTCCTTTTATTGGAAATTTCCTTGTGTGTGTAATATAAATGCATTATATACCTTGCATGTTCATAAGTGTTACCATAGCAAGTATAGCTCTTAGAAGGTTTTCCTTTCTGTCTTCCAAAAGACCTGCAGAAATATTTAATTTCAGATTAAAATCTCACTTTGAAGCAAGTTAGTGTAGGGGGTGCTACCATGAAACCTCCAAACTCGAAGAGTTTGCCATGCTTGTCTTACTAAGCTGCTGCTAATGCTGTGGGTTTTTGTCCTGGACATAAGTTCTGTGTCTTCGATTTTAACGCTACTCTATTATAGGCACAATCATACACAATTTATCGTCCCTAGGTTGTTATCCTAAGTTTTGAAATTTTTAACTGCTGTGCCAAAACCAGTTTCTCTTTTGTACGTATCAGATATTTTTACATTCTGAGTGATTTTGAGATGCCGGGCATTTTCATACAAACTATTGTGCCCAGACAAATTTTTCTTAAAACAAAACAGCAAGCAAAAAAGTCCAATGCCGAGTCTGGTGGGGTTTTTTACACCTTAAGGATGATGTAGCTTCAATTTATACCTAATTGCTTTCTTTATGTAGCTCTCATTTATAATATATCAGAATATATAACAGTATAACATTACAAGGAAACCAGGCATATTATGCAAAACTGAACTGCATTTATGGAGATCATGAATAATTTTGCTAATAGAAGTAATATAAAACAAGACTCTAAATGAAGGATTTTGAATTTCTGTAAATTACCTTTAAAAGGAAAAGACAGAGACTGGCAGAAGTAAAATTTTGCATGGAAGTGTGTGATGGTGTTTTCTCTTAGCCTTTAGAAAAACAAAATATAAGATCAGTGAAAATAAAACATATTTATGGGAACTGAGCTGTCACAAAACACTTAGTTTAGCTCTGATTGAATTATTCATTGAACAATATTTTGCCCATATGTGATCATCTGTTTTTATTTTGTTTTTAAGCTTTTGACAAAAAGTCCTGATTTTTATGCTTCAGCTTTTATCTTCTAAGTTGTTCTCATGTAACACGTTAAATATTTGCTATTGTATTCTTACTTGTTTGTATTAGATTTCAGTATTGTGAGGATGACTTGAAAGCTGTTAAACATGAGAAAAACCTCAAAAAATTGGTGTGAATTCCATCCCTTCCTAGAAGGGGAAGTATCATGAAGAAGGAAACATTGCTTGTTCATTCATGGGCAAAGAGAACTAAATTACTGAATTCAGAGAAATTTAGGATATCATAATACCTTTTTTCCCCCCTTCATTTTCTTGTTTTGGGAGGGAAGAAAGAGCATAGAACTTGTTTGTACTATATACAGGAACACTGAGAATCTGTACGGTGTAATTGTTGATAACTTTGATAGATTATACATTCAAATACATTTTGATACTTGAATCATGTGATTGCATTTGTATGTAAAATGTTAAGAAAAACTGTGGGCACCTCTGATGTCTGTTTTTGTTGCCTAATTAATCATCTTGTTGGAGGAACTTCAGGAGAGTGTTAAATGTTCTGCATTTTGTATAAAGTAGTACTTTATTAGTGAAGTACATGGAATGAATGTTCAAATTCCATTTTGTGTTGCACATTAATGATGCACTGCTCGTTCTAATTGTGAGTTCATGTAATGGCAAGGTGTTATGGCTGTGATAACCTGCATATAACAGAAAATAGGTATTCAGATTATTATGCCATTCCTTTTATTTTCTTTCCATTTTGATTGATTGAGTGGTTCATCCCTTATATTTGATGGAAGTTACTTATCTGATAATAATTACGTAATCTCTTTTGGAATAAAACAGTTGTTAGTGAGTGACGGACTCAGTTTTGAAATACATCATTTGTTACCTTGCTATAGGAATTGTATTTTCTCAGAGTAATAGAAGACACATTCCATAGTCTGTAGACCAACAATTTCTTAAGAATACATGTATCATGTTTCCATTTTTCTTGGGTCTTTTCTGGTGTTAAAGGAAAACTACCAAGCAGCAATGTCAAAGCCATATATCCTCTACTGATGGAGAATGATTTACAGGTTATTGTTTGTGTTCTTGGCTAGTAATAGAGAATAACCTGTAGATAAAATTTGTAGACAGACTTTGTTGCATTTCAGTATGAGATTTCTTTGTACTTCGGTCACTTTCTCTTTTAATTTGGTAAGTAATAGTTTGCTCCTTTGGATTTTTCCTGTTTGAGGAACGATCAGTATCATTACTCAGTTTTGGCAAAACTTTAAATCAGAGACTGGAAATTATTTATCAGGCAAGTACTGGTATAGGTTGGAATAGAACCGAAGGCCTTTGTGTTGTGACCTGTTTACCTGATGAAGTACAGTTTTTTGTTTACTTTTAGCCTTACTCATCTCTGCAGTAGAGCTTGCTAATGTTAGAAATACCTCTTAATAAAAAGGAAGACAGAATCTCTTGCCTCCATCACACGATTCTAATAAAGAAAAGCCAGGCCCAATAAGAGATTGATAAGTCTTTGACATTTGCATTCTCATAAATATATATGTATATAAGAAACAAATAGACCTTAAATATTTTTGTATATATTTATAATTGGTCTGCCTATATAGCAGAAGGGACTCCAAAGGCCAATAGTTTGCTGAGTTAACAGAAGTTATATAAAAGTAATGCCTTGTGGCCCTTCATGGATTCAATATATGGAGTAACTAGGCTAAACTTTATACACACTCTTGTTGCACCAGGCAAATGGGAAGAAATCAGTGATTGTCATTGGATAAATGGTGTAAATTTGGGAATGGTAAATTTGGGAAAAGACTATTTCGTAGTAATCCTACTTGACCTCCAAAGCACTTTCCAAAGTTGCCAATAAATAGAAATGAATAGAAAATGAGGATCTCAGTGTTCTGCTGGCTAATACTGGAGGAATAACTACTGTTTCATATTTATATTCTTACCTTAAATGAAATACGTTTCTAAAAATTGAACATTGGTGTTTTGTTGGATCTTCTTCATTAGTGTGAGTGGTAAGACCTAAATTTGTTTCATTGTCTGTGAGGTAGCTATTATGTTACTTTTTTTGAAAAATTATCCAGAGTGAAAAACAATCCCTTTACAAAACATTAAAGGTAACCTAGCCATTTTTCAAGTGGAGTTTGTTTTGTTTTCTTTTTTTTTAAGAAATGTATCATTAGATATAGTACCACTGTCTCATAACAGCTGGGAAATTACAACTTTAGAGTCACCATTTCTATAAATAATTTAAAAATACTTTTCTAAATGAGTAACTAAAATTTTTCAGCAAAGCTGCTGAAGTTATGCCATACTGGAAACAGTGGCAGATTTTCAAGAAACGGAGGACTCTCCTTCATAGGTGTGCTATATCTGGCATTCTGTGTTTGTTTTGTTTGACCAGTCACTGGAGAATGAATATAGGAAGAGCAAGTAAACTGAATGGTAAAAGGCTTTTTGACCACCCTGTTTATGACTTTGAGGGCATTGGGTTTGTGCCCTTTTTGCTTGGTAGTGCTCTATGAAAAGATGTGAAGTGTGACTAAGAAGTAAAACCAAACCCGCAACATTTATTTTCCTCCTTTCTTGATTTGTGTCCTCGTTGAAGGTCTTATCACTGTTATAAATGAATATGAAGACAGTGTGGGGAACTCCTGGAGTGTGTAAAAGATGGATACTGTAAAAAATGGAATTAAATCAGCTTAAATAGGGATTTCTTAGAACTAAGTTTTATGTCCAGTGCTTAATAATTGATGTAAAGAGAAAACAATAATTTGCTACCTTAGAGATTTAGAAAGCTCTTAAATTGCATCAGTGAACCAAGACATACTTCATCAAAAGAACAAAGATCAAATTTGACAGTATTGGCATTTTTAAGATACCAGAAAAGGAGAAAAACAATGAGCAAAAATTCTTTCAGGACTTACTTGCATGTTGCAGGTGAAAGTGACATAATTAAAATACAGTTAGATGGAAGCACGTCATAGATTTCATTGAAATCAAAGTGATTTTTTCAAGAACAATTTTGTATTAAATGTTGATTTAATAAATTAGTGGAGATCAGTGAAAGGTCAGTCTGGAATGCAAAGGGTTAAAATGCTGAACAGTGACCTGAACAGGGAGTTGTTGTGTCTCTGAATCCCAGACATACTTTATTAGGACAATCCAGCTGGTTTTCTATTTCTATCTCCTCATTATCAACACGCTTATGGTATGGCCTCTTCCCCCTCACTTCCAATGCCAAGAATTTGGCAGGGACACCATGTGAGGAGGTCAGAGACTGATTGAGAGGAAAAATGAAGTTGAGACTGCAGCAGAGATGCAGAAAAAGTGAGTCCAGTCAGTGAAGAGCTAAGGTTTTTTGTTTGCTGTGTGGAGACTACCAGCAGAGGTTTTTTTTTTCCTTGTGAGCGGTGATTACAGCTCTGTGTGAAATTAAACTACTGCCAGGAGGTTTCGTTTCCTTCTTACCGAAAATGCTGAACAATAACAGTCAAGCTTAAGGAATTGCATATGTAAAATCAGTAGAAAAATGAACAAAACTGAATCTTTGCTTTCTTCATAATGTTGGGCATCTTTTGTATATTTTAAGAAGAAAAAAAGCTGAAATTGTACTATTTGTCCTTGGAAAAGCAAAGATTTATAAATAGAAGCCTCATAGTGTTAAATTGCTTTATGTGTTGGATCGAGCTTTCTCTGCTGAGAGAAAAAAACAACCTCCAGCAAATGTGCAAGGGAAGGAAGTGGGAGGAAAAAAGTCTTTCTCACACATTTCCATAGTTCCCATTTAAAAATAGATATAAAAATATTACAGCCTTATGACACATAGTTTACATCAACAGGTATATCAGTTTAGTATTAACATTGATGAAACTCTTTGCATGATTTGTATTGATTAAACAGAAAATAAATTTGATACTTTTTGTATCCAAAACCATCTATCAAAGCAGATGGAGAAAATATAGAAAGATTTTCTATAGAAGATCAGTTTCTTTTGGTAACAGACTTATTTGTATTTCTTCACACAATATGCAGTGCTTCATTTCAGTGTGATATGGATTATCTCAAAATTCATCTGTGGTTAATACTGTACTAAAAAACATTTTTGGTTTTCATTGTTTTCCTGGCATTTGCCTTTAACATAATGGAAACGTATCTGAATAGAAAAGTGAGTTTATTTCTTGTGTGTGCAGGGACTTACTGATTTTGAAGTTCTTACATTCCTATAATTCCTATTAAAGGACACAGATAGAGATTGTGTCCACAAGGAGTGGTACAATTTAGTCTTTATTAGATCTTTGATTTCCAGTTTTTACACAAATATTGTATATTTATTACAAACAGATGTTAGTGGTGGTCTCTGCATTTATGCTGTGGGGCAAATGCTGATGTTTGACTGTGTGTTGCAGTTTCTCTAAGACCAAAAGATTTCTCAATGTCTGTGTTCAAATCCCAATTTACTCCTGTGACATGAGCCATGTGGTATAGGGGGATGTGACCCTTAAAAGATGTCCAAAGTAGATGTTAAGCGTGTTAAAAGAAGAATGCAACATTCCCAGAAGGCCTTGATGCTTAGAAGGTCTAAACTTCTTGTTAAACCACAGTGAAAGTATATTATCCAGACTAGCACACTGTCCTGAATTTCGTACAAGTGGTACTGGTGGTGATGTTTTGAGTGCATGGGGAAGTGTTTGAGTGCATGAAAGGAAGCAAAAAGATAACTTAGAAATGGATACTGATGGGATATGGGATGCGAGGGAATGAGGGAGTGAGAGAGACTTACTTTTCTGAAAGGATGAAGGAAAGAAAGGAAAAGAAAATTCCTCTCACTGGAATTCAGGTACCTCCTTAACTGAACAACATGAGCACACAAGCAGGGTGCAGATAATAGACAAAGGAAAAAGAAAGGAATTCACTCTGGGCTGGGATTAGAACCTGGGGCTTTCCAGATGTGAAGAATAATTTACACTTAAAGAACCTTTTCTCCTAAAGGAAGGGACAACAGTGTAGTTGAGTTATGACAGTAAAGAATATATTTCTGTATTAATTCATAGTTTTTAAAGTACTATTTATACTTTTATTTTTATACTATTCACAATAAACTCCTGACACTTCTGCCCCCTCATAACAGACACCTAACAATGAAGCAGCTTCAATTAAGAAGCAGAACATCAGCCTCTGGCATCTTACTCTGTTGTTCCATCTTTTTTGCTAGGGAGAATTCATTTGTTTCTTAATTAAGAAAAACACCAATAGCATGAAAAATCTGCTTATGGTACCTGAATGGTAATTAGGTGAAAGGTAAAAAAGAAACACACACATACATTCCAGTAGCAGCCAAAATGAACTTGAGCTGATAAAAATGAACTAAACTACCCTTGCATAAATCGAGGCTGAGAGAAGTGTACAGTCATTATGGCTAAGACAATATGCAAACTATCTTCAAAGAAATCAAATTGCTAGAGTGTTTTCATTTGCATGTATTAACTATTAACATAATGAGGAGAAGTGACATTGGACCCGGATTGTGTGTCTGCTTGGATTGATAACTCTACCGCATCTGCAAACAGGCGCCCAAAAATCAGACTAGTAGTCAGATCAGTGTTGAACTCTGAAGTGTGTATGGCTTTTTGGGGGCTTTTTTTTGTTGTTTGTTTCTTTGGTTTTGTTTGGTTTAGG
>VZTJ01006312.1:1015566-1065634 GCA_013397795.1 Orthonyx spaldingii | reverse complement strand
TTTTTTTTTGTTGTTGTTGTTGTTTTTGTGAGTGTTGTGGATTTTTTTTAATATCTGGAACCCAGAACAACATGATGGGATGTGGAGCACAGTCTATGCTTTTATTTTCATTCTTTTTTAATGTGATCCTCCTGCTACAAGCACTTCTTACTTTCAAGGGAGATACCAATTTTGAACTTCTTCCCATTATATGTATTCCCACTTACGTAGAAGGATGACTGTTACTGCATGTTAGTTTGGAGTTATTGATTCTTTGTGTAATTATTCAGCGAAATTTTTTTTGTTTTTCAAGACTGTTCTTATATATCAAAATGTCCTACTTAAACTGTCAATTACTGTGCTCATGAAGACAGAGAAAGCTTAGAGAACTCAGACTTTGGAGAAGTCAGTGACATTCTATTTTATGTGATTACTTAGAACAATAGCAGGCAATGTTTGTGATTGCAATTGTTACTTGCTTACATATTGGGAATAGGTTTAAATTGTTGATTGACATAGTATATAAGAACTTAGATAAATACAGCAACTTCTTTTGTTAGAAGAAAAATCAGAAATAATTACAAATCCAGAAGATCTTTTCTAAATTATTCATAAAAAGAAGAAACTTATAAACTAAATGCAATTTTTGTCCTGATTTTCTTTGCCTAAAATCTTTTGAAAGGGAAGTTACTTCTTGATATTTACAGATCCAAATTTCTAAAGGAATGTAGTTTTGGAAGAAGGTGAAATGGGATTGGAAGCAGCCACATGCGTTCTTAAAAATTTATGTAATTTGCATAATCTGGAAAGAAATTATAATTTTTATGCAGTATTTATGTATACACACAGAGTGTATTTGTGTGTTTTATGTAATTTCCTATTCTTGTTCTTGAAGATTGTGACAAAATAGTAAATACTTTTTCTTTACTAGAAGGAGTACATAAAAATTTTGTCTGTGAATGTAAACCCATCTTTGAAGAGTAGAGGAATTCCCATATGATTGTTTGAGTGCTGGATGCATCTGTTTGTTCACATAGCCCAGGAGTCATACTCCAGTTTGAGAGGTGAATTATATAAAAACTTCTGTTTTTGAAAAGAATATTCTTAAGGCAGCCCATCTGCCTGAGTAAAGGTATGGGGAGTATCTGTCTAAATAGTGGTTTTCATGTTTAAACTTGATGCCATAAACAACAGATGCTGATCTGTAATAAAGGTATTATGATAACACAAACTTTTTGCAGTTAATAGTAGCTCGGGAAGCAGGTGTAACCCAAATAATTTTTATTTATTTTTTTTTTTTGTGCTCTAATGCTCATGTAGTTTCCAGAGGTATTGCAAAACTGACATTGAAGAATTTTGATCACAATTTTTTATTTTAGATGGCTAATTTTATTTTTACTTTGTAACTAAGAGGTATGATCAAGGAAGAAACACTGAAAACAAGTATTTTCTCTTTAGCAATTTGTGAAAGTTAGAGGAGGATTCCCCACAGCCCATATGGGGCATATTCTAGTCCTGAGTCTGTTTCAGCCTCGAATCTGAGAATAGTATGTAACTAGCCATACTGCACCTTGTTACTCCTTTTGTCCTTGGAAGATTGGTATAGGAAAATCTCTACAGTGTACGAGCAGATGTGAAAATGTAAGAACTTGTTGAGTACAAATGTCTTGTAATGGCCTATTCCAGGTTTCTGTAGAATAAAAGACTTCATGAAGGATAATGTGAATTTCAGATTATCTCTACCCATCCAGTTGAAATTTACATTTAACGTTACCTTAAAATTCGTTATGCTAACTTTTACAGAGACTATCCTGATATCATGGATCATGTTAAAAAAACCCCAAACCAAACAACCTGAAGATATGGAAAAAAAAAAATCATGTAGCTATATTTTATTTGATGTCAATATGTTTTTATTTGCTAAAGATTTTACTTGAGGGCTTTTGCTTTCTTCTGTAGCAAAAAAAATAACTTTCCAAACAAGTCAATAATTTGTGCTATGTTGTTACATTGTGTTGGGCACCTAATAATAACATAAATGATGTAATGATATAAATATCAGGATGCAGACTGGAATTAGCTGCCTTAGGTACTAGAATATGACATGACTGCCTTTCAGTTTTGAAATAAAAGTGGAATTTTAAGTATAGTATGTAAGAAATGTATTGTTTCTCTGTATCCAACTCTTGCATAAAAGTAAGATGGAAAAGTGTTGTTTAAAAATAATTGAAGAGATGGGTATTTCAGAATAAAAAAAGAGTTTACAGATCTTTCCATATGTAAAGCTTGAATATATTTAAAAATTCTAATTAACATTAAATTTTTCTCAAATACTCAAATTCTCATTTGCATGAAGTCCCACAGGGAAGCATCTTCTCATAATTCCCATAGGATGAGTGAGTAAGTGTTCATCCTTGTGTAGCAGCAATTTTATCTCCCGTTTTTCAAATTGAAGAATTAGATGTCAAAAATAGTGTGCATGTATGTGTGTGTGCCTACATGGAGGATTAATAGGAGGATTCCAGAGAGCCTACTCTGAAGAAACTAAGAGAAGTTTTAGGGTCTTGTACGTCTTAATTGCGTTTTGAGATTGATTTGGCGGAGGATTCCCCCCCACCCCTTTCCTCTTTCCCCCTCTACTACAGAATCTTGAGTAATTTTGCTTGTTAGTATTTATATCCTAGTTATATGTGAGATACCAAATTTCAGTGGACGTGCCCTAATTTGTAGGCTTCATTTTTGTTCAGAAGTAGAATTTTATGTGAAATTGTTTATCAGTGCATTTTTGGATATGGGATTTCAATGACTTGGCTTTAATGAAAAGAGGTATTTAAGACTTACTCATTCCTTAGTGCTGTACTAGTGTCTTAGGCTGGATTGATATACCAGAAATACTGTCTGAAAGACCAGATTGAAAGAATCCAGGAAAGTTCTTGGGTTTAATCTCTACCTTTTGTTTATGAAAACTACTACACTTATTGAAATGACCTACTTCACCTTTTGGAAGCTCTATGTTGCTTCTACTTGTGGTTTCTGGCTTTTTGATGTCCGGATAGGAGGAGCTGTGGAAAATATTTAAAGTCTGCCTTTTTAAAATCTGATGCTTTTTGCAGAGACCAAAGGCCTCAATTGTTTCTTTCAAAAAAATGGGAGCAGTGGATAGAGCTGTATGGCAAAGTCTATTGTACCTCGTAAGTCAGTCCTGGAGCTTGGCTTATAGGATATATGATATGTTCAAGCTGGCTATCCATTCATGTCTAATGATACTCTTCTTCCTTACAGTGACATCACTCTGGAAATACTGTGATGGCATAAAGAATCTGTTTCCATTTACTGAAAGAAGAAAAATATTTTTATGATTTTATAAGTCTGTTAACGTTCTTCAAATAGCATTGTAATTCAAGGAATGTATAAGAATTATAATGACTGTAATGATAGTAATAGAATTATTAATATTTTTATAGTTGGATTTATATCTACACTAAAGAATCCCCTGTGGAAAGGGAAGAAATGACCATAAATTTGCTATCTTCAGTGAGAAGGAAGGGTCAGTACTAGGGTGGTAGATCTGTGGGATTTACCTGCTCCTTACTCCTGCAGTGAATAAGCATCTATGGGTGAAAAATGTGGCTATGACGTGTGATTTACTCTTGGCCCTGAATGTCATAAAAAAAGTTAATTAATTTTCCATAGTGGATATGATTTGCTTATAGACAAGTTGTCATATGAGTCTACAACCTAAAGTTTTGAGTTTAGTTTAAAATATTTTAAATTTTTTGTTTCCATTTTTCCGTGAAGGAAGAGGGAGGGTGAGCCCATTGGGGAAATTTTAGATAGTGGTGGTAAAATGTGTCATGCTTATCACAGAGAAATGAAATGTGAATCCTGTGTTAATTGTATTTTTTGCAAGAAAACTCCTCAAGGATTTTGAGGGCACATTTGGCTATGATTATGTACACCATTTGGCACCATTTATATACCAGTTTGCTTTGCTACTTCGAATGATGGTTCGTGTTTGGGGAGTCTTCTATTAATACCTCCCCATCTCCACCAGGTTTGAATGGTTTGTCAATTTTTTTTTTTTTTTTAATTTTTAAATTATTAAATCCCCTTTTTTGCCAGGAGTACCTGAGATTCAGTGACAGGCACATTGGTCTTCATTGATGTGTATGTGGATTTTGTTGATTTTTTTTGCTTAGTTTTTGTGGCTTTGTTTTTGTTGCTATTGTTTGGGGTTTTTTTTTTTTTGGTTTGTTTTGTTTGGTTTTTTCGGGTTTTTTTTGTTTTGTTTTGGAGTTTTTTGGTGTGTTTTTTGGTTAATATTTGTTTTAGCATCTCTTAAGAAATGGTATTTCCCCTGAGGTCCTAGAGGGACTTTCAATGAACTTTCTGAGAACCCTTAATGTGCATAATCAATTTCATGTCTTTATGATAGATGTCAACAAAAGCAAACCCCAGCAATCCTGCAAAAGGATAATGTGGAACATTACTGCAGAAACCAACAAGACATTTATAAATTAAAACATTAAAAAAGGTTGGTTGTTGTAGTCGTGAAGTTCAGCTTCTGCTTCCCTCTATCTGCACTGTCAGTGCACTGCACTGGATGTGCCAGTCTGGATAGCACATTGAAAAAGGAGGGGAAAAAAATGAAATGTTGAAGTGGTAATGTCAGAAGGGCATATTAAGTTGAGGTGATCTTCTCAGGAATTTTTTTAGGAGAGTAATGATCTTAAATTCTTCATAGGCTCAGCTTCAGTTTTCTATTTCTGCACATATTCAAGTAACCTACAGAGCAGTCTGTTGGCATAGGCCATAGACAGTATTGGTGAGGCTGCTGAGGCATACCCTGGTCACACATGTGTTTGTCTTCAGATGTCAGAAGCTATAAGGAGCTTCTAAAATTAGTCCATGTCAAAATTAACTCTCCCAGTGTTGTAATTTCATGAAGGTATTAAATGCATTACTTGTGTAAGTTTTTATTGGTTTCTATTTCCAGTGTTCTTTAGAATTAATACTAGTCTATTTTGCTGTGTCATAAATTTTGAAATTTAATCTCAAAGAACAAATAATTCATGGTTCTTCATCTTCTTGTACTAGGTGACTGTTGCAGAGCTTACAGTGTGTAATGTTTGTGAGGATATTAGCTGTGTTCTTTGAGGTGACATCAGCTGCTGATCATGTAGGATGTTTTCAAGTGCAACCTGCAGATGAGATTGAAAACCACTGCTTGTGAGCAGGGAATGTTCTTTATGTCTTGGGGATGTAAGAGCATTTTATGCAGAATATGGTATAATCTTTCTAATTTTACTTCCACAATAAATAAGAATAACCATGTATCTCATTTCCTTTAAGACATAATGCAAGATAATTTTCTTTCCCCTATCATTCTTGCTTATAGTGGCGGAAAATAAATCCCACATTAAATTTGGGGAATAGAAACCAAAAAATAATAAAAATTTGCCTGCCTGGTTTTTACTTTTTTTTTTAATAATTTTTACTGAGTTGTTCAGATACCTGGTAGCCTGATAGGAAACCAAAGATACTGAATTCAAATAGAATTAAAATCTTACTAAAACCATGCTTTAAAATTTTTCTTATTCTTTTTGGTTAATATTTACAACTTTATACTAAATAAGAGAATTGAGTACTTTCTCCCCAATCCAGTGATGACATAGCATCTTTATAAATACCTTTCTTGGGTGGCAAACATTAACCCTTTGAAGCACTCACGAGTCTGAATTTGACTGAGAGCCACAAGGTATTTGCCATACATTCTGGAGATAAAAAGAGGAAGGAAAACATTGAGAGGGGTTCACAAACAGTAGGTCCCCAGGGATACCACTATTTCCTTACAAAAGGAAAGCTGCTTGTGCAGTTAGTTCTGAGAAAAAACAAATGGTACCCTGAGCAGTCACTTCCAGCTCACCCTCTCCCATGTCTGGGGATTCAAGCCCACCATCAGCTGTGTGCTGGTAAACTGGGCAATTGCTCATGTCACAGCTCTAATATGCAAGCATACCTGCTGTCTAAAACAAATGTGGCCAAAGAGGTTGCCGTCTTAAGTCACTTCAGTTCAGCTGTAGTTGTGCTTTTCAAGCCTAATGCTGTACAAGCACTACACTTCGATATGAAAAGTTTTAAGAATCTGTTTTTAGTGCTGCAGAGAAGTGTGTAAACTCAAGAGTCTGAGAGAGAATAAAGCTTGTCAAAACTGAAGGATCACACTAGAAATGCCCAATGCTGTGGTAATTTTTGTAGAAATGTGAATTTCGTCTCTGTTTATTTTTGGCTTTATGATTGTAGGATAAAATTACTTTTTTCTGTAGTAGATGAGCATGTGTGCAAGGAGAAGGCTGAAACCTAATCCATCCAAATGAAATCTTGCTGTTTTAAGGAAGATCTAATAAAAGGCAGTAACAGGTTTTTGAGTTGAGGTTGCAGTTCTAAGTGGAATGATAAGTCACATTTAAGTGGTTTATCAAAGCGATTGAACATATTTGATAAACTTGTATTACTATACCATAGTTTTATCTTTCAATTTGATAATGTTCTACTATGAAACTACATAAAATACCATCCCAAGAATTTATAAATAGCTAAAAGGAAAAGATTGTGAACTTTCAGTTTGTAGTTGATACAGTAAAACTACTTGAAATTGCTTCAAATATTTAAAATATTTTTGCTAATGCATTGGCTCCCAGCAGTACAAATGGTCCAGATAGCAGGCTACTAGCCAGAACTGGTCAATTACCCATGCCATGTGTTAATCAGGGATCAACCAATGAGCTTCAAAATAAAAGGTGGAAAGAGATGACTTTTTGATATTTGGTACAAAAAGGTAGCTAATATTTGTTCTGATTTTTGGAGGCAGACATGTGATTAAGATACACTAAATGGAAATTGTACAAAACCAGTTCCGATTTCTGGAGGAGGGAATGTGATTAAGATATACTAAATGGAAATCCATACAAAACCAGTGAAATTGTTAAAATATTCAAATGTGCCTTACTGTAACAAGAAAGCACTGTAATGTACTGAAATCAGCAATGGAACAGCTGTGTTTTAAAGGACAGTACTTTGAATGTCACTTGACAATTTGCTTTCAATTAGAAGTAATTTACAGGAAGATGCCCACAAGCTAATCTTTACAGGATAATTAAGTTCCATTTTCTTTACTTTTAATTAAAAAGCAGAAAAGATTTAGCTGATCCATAAAAAATGTTCTGTTTAAACATTCATCAGACTTCACACTCTTTTTTTTTTTTGTTATTTGTTGTAGCAGATGTTATCAAAACTGCAGTCTGCTCTGTTTTAAACCCGGTATATTTGGGAAGTGAAACACGAGTTGCAATAGGCGTGTACAGCTGAGGTACGATCATTTAGCTTCTCTGTATATGAATAGCCCTAAAATGATATCCATACTCTGGACTTTAATCTTGCTCCTTCCATTGCTTGCCGTTGTGGAAAGAAAGCGAAGCAGATGAACAGCTCTGGGGATGCTAATTTTCCTCTTGCTTTCCTAATGCCATTAAAACCTGAAGTCTAAATGTAAAGATGAAGCAAGTATCTTTGTCATTCCATTTACATGTTAGCGAAGTTGTCTGCATGCCTGTAGAATCGATGAAAATGAGAATTCCTTTGCTGATTTCACATTGAATAAAAAAAAAATAAAGCGCAGTTTATGCCCAAATATCTGAACACTGAGATACTTATACTGCAATGAGTTAGTGCTGTTCTTAAGGAGGAAGGATGTATCTGTTTTTCCCAAATATTCCCTTATCATCTCTGCAGATTTCAGGAAATGAAAGGAAACTTAATTCTAGATTTTAAATTTGTCCTCTGTACTGTGAGAAATTCTTCATATAAAACTGGAACTCCAATACTTTTTAAAATGTGCTCTCTAATTATTTGTTGATTTACAGCCCAGTAACTTCAATGAACCTGTGAAATGTTATGTAGCAGGGCCATGATCTTAACAAAAATACCTGAATGCTTGTATTAGATTTGAAGCATATCCTCTATAAATCTTTAACTCAGAATTGACCAAGTTTCCATAACCACTTTTGAACTAACAAGAAAACCACAGAATCATGTTTTATGTTGAAAGGGACCTCCAGAGATGATTTAATTCAACCTCCTGCTCAAACAGAACCTATTTAGGTAACGTTCCCAGTCAAATTTTTTGTTGTCTTCAAGACTGGAGATTCTACAACCTGTTTTAGCAACCAGTTCTACAGTTTTACTGTCATCATTGTCATCTCTTTTTAATATTTACTTAAAATTTCCTTTGCTATGTCTTGTGTCTTTTACCCCTTACCCTATCTCCATGGACCTCCAGGAGAAGTGTGGCTTTACTCCTCTGGAACCTCCCATGAGGTATTTGAAGAGAGCAGGAAGAACTCTTCCTAAACCTGAACATCCCAGCTGTCCTGACTTTCCCTTGCCATGGTCCTGTGGCAGTCTTGCTCTCCTCTGCCAGACTCACTCCAAAACCATCCATCTCTGTCATGTACTGGAAAACCCCAGACTAGACATGGTACTTCAGATGTGATCTCACTGCTCCTGTGTAGAGGGGAATAATAATCTCAGCCTGCTGTCCAGACTCTTGCTTACATCCATGGACGTGGTGGGCGTTTGCTGCTGCAAGGGCTCACTGCTGGTGCATGCTCGTACAGCAAAGCTGTTTTTCAGTTTGTTCGTGCCTAACTTGTACTGGTACCTGAGATTTATCTGTCCTAAAAGTAGAGTTTAGAATTTGCCTGTGCTGAACTTCATGTTTCTGACAACCCAGGTCTCCTTTGTAGCAGGCTTGCCTTATAGTGTGTCTTGGTAGCGCCTAACAATTGGATACAGTTTCAGACTTGCTGAGGGCACTCTGTTTTGTTGTTCAAGCCTTTAACGAAGATCTTAAGCCATATTGACTCCTGAGGGATATCTTTGAGTGAGGAACTCATTAGATTTTTTATTAACCCTTTAAGGCTCTTGGTCTGGCCTGTTTTCACTTTCTAAGGCCAAAAATGCAACCCATATGTTAGGAGGTAAATATTCTTAAAACATTTGGAAGCTTTTGAAAATAAAGGGATTTTATATATGATTTTTTTCTGTAAATTAATACTAGAATTACAATATCCAAATATGCTGAATTGATCTGTGTTGCAACTATTGAATTCCTTTATTGAAATAAAAGTTTCTACATATTTCAAGGTCTAGATTTGCTCTTAAATTTGCAGATAGATTAAGAAGAACTTTACGAGTGGTCATGCTAAATAGACCTTGATGTAATTAAAAATACGATAGAACAGTTTTTGATGAAGTTAAGAGTAGTCAACATGGTCTGTAAAAGACATTGAACCAACTTCCCAGAAATCATTCTGAAACTGAACTTTTTGAGAATTCAACCTTCAGAGCTGTCTTGCTTGGAGAAAATTTCCTACATTTTAAGCTGTGCTAGTGCTACCTGTTTGTACATAGATACATTTTTAGGAAACATTTAATAAAAGCTATTCAAACGACTTCAGCTATTGCTTCTGTCAGTTTTAGCAGGTTTTTGCAATTACAACTTATAATTTCACTGTACAGAATTCTTTCCAGTACTATTAACAGGCAGAAGGAAGTAAGAAAGTAATTTGTTGTTGTAATTGGCATTCTTGTGGGTTTTTTTATAAATGTCTAAGCATGTTTGCTTACATCAAAAGGCTTATGGAAAAAAATGAGGATACACTTATGAGTCACATGTTAGAAAGGCTAGAGGACTGTATGGAAATATATTTGAACATGTGCTTGTTTGCAGAAGAATCACTTCATATGCAGTTAAATAGATGATTTATGGTCACTCTTAGTGTAAAAGTCTTCAACTATCTAAATGTTTGACATCCTAAATAAGCTAATTATTTAGAACCCTCTGTGGAAAGGAAAATAAACAGTTTTACAGGGTAATTAATTTTTTTTTAAGTTTTGCACCCTGCTTCAAGATTTGCTTTAAAACCAGCATGCTACTGAGAAAGACAGTGATGACCTCTCCCTTTCAGCTGTCTGTTCTTATGGCTGTTCAGATATGGCATAAATGTTAGTTTGTCCATAGAGCAAACTGGGGGAAGAAACTGTTCCAAGTCCAAGCCAGCTTCTCTCCCCATTCCCCATGGTTCAGTTTTAATTCAAATAAATTTCTTTATCTAGTTCACCTGGTGGCCACAGAAATACTTTTGCTAATCCAACAAGGAAGACAGCATGACTTTAAGAGCAAGCAGAAGGGGTAGGGCAGCCTGTTTTGGGAATGCAGCCTGCTGGTGTCAGCATAAGGAGATAATAACACTACACTGCTAGACAGCTGTTGTAGGATGGAATCACTCTGGGATACTCAAAAAATATGCTCTGCTTTTAAAATTGTAGGTAGCGATGTGTAATTAGTGTAGCAGATACATTGGTTGCTCGTTGCTTATACTAATATTGCCAAAGGCAGAATACCTTCTGTCTTGAACGAGTTTTGTATCAGAGACAGCTGCAACTTTTTTTCCTTGTATGCCTTAGAGCCTCTTATGTGTACACTTTTGTAAGTGAACTTTCTGTGGACACTTTTCTTAAAGATGTTCTGATTCTTTCCTCGTGAGGAAAGAATCCAGGCTTGAGCTCAGATTAGTGTGAGAAATGATATAACTTTAAATATTTGCTTTAGAAAGATAGAGCAAGATAGAACTCAACTGTTGAGTCTTTATGATACTAGTTCCCTTTGACTGTACAAACTAGTAAATACAATACCATTGCTTTTCTATGACTGTACAGAAAACTTAGTTATGCTTAACAATGTAATAATGTATTCATTCAGTGTTTGGTTACTTTTTTGTAACTGGATAATCAGTGAAGCTTAACACTACTGGGGATTCAGTCATAGTCCTGAGATGGGAGTCTTGATGAATAATTTGAGATATATTCTGATCCATTAATGCTGTGAATACAATTTGGGTTGAAGCATTCCCAGTTATTTCATTAGTGAACTTCAGATAATTTGCTTTGATGGACGGGGAAAACACGATAATTTGCAAAACTGTAAACAAAATAGTAAAAAATTTTACTACTTTGAACTCAGAAAGGTGAAGATAGTCTATTTTATGTTCTAAACCCAAAGAATGCTAAAATTTCAATGATGTGTCACTGAAATGTCATTTCAATATGACATTTTAGTGTTATGACTGTATCATAGTCATATGAATAGTCATATGAACTGAATTTCTAGGCAGAGCATCTTTCCCATTTAAAAATTATTTTGCTCAGCTTCTGTGATTTGTGCTGAGTTTTGTAAATCCAAAAATTTTGTCAAATCAAGAAACAAAATATTGTTTGAATTCTTCTCTTTGATAAACGTTAACTAAACTATTACATGTATTTTTTTCTTATTTCTACTGCTTTTCTTCTCACAATCAATTTTCGATAAGAAATTTTAGGGTTTTGATGTTACATGTGTCTCTCCTCCATTTCATTATGAAGGCCATGTGTGCTGAGAAAAAAAAAAAAGAAATTATTACTCATAAAATAACTTTCCGTCCTTTTGTTAAATGTACTTTGTACAGTATTTTAAAATGATGGTGCAAGTTGTCTGAAAACATCACTTGTATACTTCAGAGACAAGGGAGGAAAGGGTACTGATGGCATTTAGACAAGCAGTAATTAGCTATGCCAATAAAGAGGACAATTTAATAAATGAGTTATAGCAAGAAGGAGTAAGTTGCATAACAAATAATTATGAGACTTTGGTGCTTAAATTATGAACAGAAGACCAAGGTGTAGGAAGGTGTCTTAGAAGAAATGTTGTACATGGATTCATATTAACTATAATATGACGTTACCTGGTATTACAATAACTTATTTAGTAGTATTATTCTAATATTAAAATATGAAACCCATGTGTCTGAGAATATGACTATTATAAAAATCATATTTCTCAACCCCAAATATAGCTAATCTTAAACATTGAGAAATGTGCAGATTTGACATGAGCAGACATTTAGTGAGTTTGTGAGAATCCAAAAGCTGAGGAGGGAAAGATTTTACAGTAATAGTTTTCTCTTTTGTATAATATTCAGCCATTTCACCTTGGATTTGCTTTGCCTTAGAAATTTTTCTGAATGCACAAAAGCAGTCAGAAAAATTTTGTATATGTATGGAGAATGGGGAAATGATATGAGGAAAGGGGAGAAAAGAAGCTGTCTGGGGAAGTGAAGTTATCTGCGTGTAACTTAAGGAAATGCAGCGTCAAGTAATGGAAAGATGGGACAATTGTTTGGGATGTTGCAGTTCAATCTTGCTTGGTCTACAAACTGTTGCTATTGCTTCTCAAATTTCATTATTCAGTTGCTACTAGAAATAGAAACCAGAATAATTTATTTATTATTGTCATTACTGCAATATTTATGCACAAGGGAGGGAAGAGATGCTCCCACAGAGTGTCGTGTATACCTGGATGTGCTGTGGTCATTTTCTTCAAAACTCTTCCAATGGATTAGCCATATCTAATCCATTATATCTTCTACTGAATGAGTGTCAATCCAGTACCTACTCTGAAAAGCTGTTTTGTACAACCAAAATGCTTAATTGTTTTGGGGAAATGAGTCTACTTGCCTTTACCTAGTGTTAACCACATAAAAGATAAGCAACTAGTAAGCTTTCTTTAGTGGGTACTTCCTGGACACTGAATTTTACCATGATAAGGTAGATACCCAATAATTAACATGGCATATGTAACTATAATGCATGCATGCATACATATACACTGTAAAGAAAAAGTTGTACTGAGGAATGACTATCCAACCTGACAGGAGCAATAATCCTGGTCTCTCTTTGGATGTGAGTGCTAAAAGGAATTTATTTTATTTATATAGCAGCTTTCATTATCATAAAAAAACCTGAGACCCCATATAAGACAATAAAATCAATGTGATAAATAAATAAATATGAAATATAAAACAAAGGACTTTTAAATGGGAAAGAAGTTCAAAGGAGCGGCAATATATTCATACTTTGAAACTCCCTAGAGAAAGTACTGTGGCCTATTAGCTAACAGGCAAATATATGTAATATTTAGTACTAGTAGTTACTGTTGTGTGACAACATTAGGCTCTCAGCCTATCTTTGTGGGAGACCACAGGTCCAGTCTTCTTGGAACACTTGCTGCCTACCTTATGTTTACTAGAATAGCTGTAGGTTTGATTTAGGTTCCATTATTACTGATAGCTGAAGATCCAAGCAGATTCTTAAATGTAAACCCATACCTGGCAACCAGGTTATGAACATACTTGCTTTTCTTTTGGCAACTTGATTATAGAAGTTTTCACTTGAGGTGATCTCTGCTGATCTTTAACTTGTGAACTGAGCTGGTATGCCTTTCATACTGGCCTACTGGGTAGACAAGTGCTAATTTCAGTGATCTGGTCAGAGAACTCAATAAATAGTTTCTACCTTCAGTTACTGGTGTCATTCTGATGCAGAATTTTTTGTTCTCTGTACTATACAGTTAGGAAGATTTACAGCTCCACAGAAGCCCTGTTTTATTCTTAGTAACACATTCTAGTATATTTTGCTTTTCTGGAGTTAAAATTAGAACTTTGATTACTTTTTTCCTAAAGTAAAGCTTAATGAAAAAGCCCAGCAGTTACAGGTTATGTGTCTAGCTTAATTGTACCATAGTTGATTAGCAAGTGCTTTGTGACAAGCAGTAAATTTCCATAGGTAGATTTTGTGGGTTTACCTATCAAATCATTGACCTAGAGGGCTAGAACCTGACTGTTTCCTCTGACAGCATTTGTAGACAAGCTTTATTGTAGATTAGGACTCTTCACTTTCAGAGCTTAGCAAGCTCCTCTGGGCCTAATTGTGAAGCGGAGTAGAGACAAGGGACAAACATTTGTAGTTGTCAGCAGTGACTCCTGTCCTTTCATGAGCAATGGCCAAAATGAAATTTTTTTGCTGGTCTTGAAAACTGTGTCCAGTTCTCATGGTACTTGCTGTGCTTCTGACTTTCATGAGTGAATTGGGATTTTCCCTAGGATGTTCGAAGACTGCTCTGTTCTGTCAGAAGACGTAATGAAGAGCTTTGATATGGACAGTGATTCTAACAACCTTGCTTTTATACTTTGCAGGAGAAAAATGATAAAATGATTGTATTTGCAAATTGAATAGACTCTGATGAACAAAATTTTAAGCAGGTAAAAGCTTGCTGATCCCAGGACAGCTGAAAAAACAGACAGAAATGTGTGAAGCATCGTTTTGTGACCTTATTATTGGTTTGGATTATTACTGCTTGATATCTTTTCTCATGGCAATTGTGGTTTATTCTTACTCTAATATAAACACAAAGTTTTTTAACAGCCTTTGAAGTAAATGAAAATATTTCTTCTGCTTCAGCAGATGTTAGGTCTGGTTATAATAAACATAAATATTTATAATTGTGTTATTCAGCATACTTGTTAAAACTTCAGGAAATATCACTCAAGCATAAACACACTCTACCTACTGTTTCTGAAGTTGGTGAATGAATGTATAGTGGACAAATATTGATTTTTTTTTTTTTTTTTTTTACTTAACTGTAATTTATGGAGTTCCATGCACCCTGTTCCTACTAGGTGATATTTTCTAGCTCAAAGTGGAAAGTAATAATAGGTCTTTGCATTTGTGTAATATCCAGTGTCAAAGTGCTTAAAAGCATTAATTGATCAAAGCTTTGCTATGTGGTTGTGGGATTGGTAAGGATTCAATTTCTGAAGCAAAACCATCACTTAGTAAAAGAGTTGTCTACAGGGAAGTTGCAAGCACAGATATCACTCCAGATGTGTTCCTTCTATGAAGCCTTCTCTCATTCAGTCTTATGTGCCGGCCAAGTTTTTGACAGATTGGCAGCTCTTTCTTTTTCATCTTTTTAAAAATAATTTTCAGCATTTTCAATGTGGTACAAATATTATCAGTAGATGGTTCCTTTTAAGTACTGAAGCACTGTAGATGCCAAATACGGGTGTCAGAGTTTAGAAACGTAGGTATCTGCCTTCTCAGGTTAGTCTGAGTCCCTGTGTGAAAGAGTTTGGGCCACATCCTCCCTCTAGTCTGTGGAAGACCCGTGTTTCTTCAGAGGATGATGAGTTGCTCTCACACTGAGTTTGAAGAAAGAAAGGGTACTTAGTGGGTACTGCAAAACCACTTCTGAGCTCTATGGAGGTGTCATGAGGCTCGAGGCAGGTGCCACACACTATGCCTTTACTCCTTGGAGAACCAGGCTGAGATTAGTGACTTAGCTGAACATATCTGCCCTCTGTCAAGTGACTACACTAATCAGGAGGCAAGAACCATTTTTGCTAGATTTCTTTGGGTCCCATTACTCTTCCAGTTGTGGCTAAAATTTGGTCACAGAAGAAGCTAGAATCATTTTACTTTTGATAACATAGCCTTTTTGGTACACTCTTGAAATAAAGATCAGTGAAACTGAGGCATTGTTTTACATTAGTCAGCTTTCTACTGTTCTACAACATCAACTGTGTTATATTGGTTTTTACACTTCATGCTTTGTTTATCTGCCTTCAGTAAATTATTTCCCTGGGCAATATCTTATCCTTACATCATATTTCTGGTATCTCAATAGCATGTGTTGTACCCACTGGAGCACACTTGGTAGTAATGTCTTCATGATGTTTTCTAATGTCTTGTCATCAAATTGTACATCCATCTTGTGCTTAAAGATAAAGAGATAGAATTGCTGTAAACCAATGAGCACAGCCACAGCTCTTGTTCTGTGTGAGAGTAGCTCTGAGAACACTGGCTTTCTGTGTCTCTCAAGACCTTATTATTAAATCCTATGAGCTTTGGATCGGTCATACTTATTAACGACACCAAGAATTCTGCTTTAGCTCTGTAAGGTCATGTAGGACTGATAGTAAGTTAGAGCTGATTTTTCAGAAGTGTAACAAGCTGTATTCTTCTGTCCGAGTCTAGTGAACTTGTTGAAGGGAAGACTTGCTGTTCAAATAAAGGTGACTTATAACCAAAGTATTTCAACAAACAAATAATTCCATGATTTAGAAATCCAAGCAGGTGTCCTGTCTCCAGAAGATTTCTCCTAAAACACAGTGCAGTAAACAGTAAGTAAAAGATACTGTAGAATTGGCCACCAATGTCAGTAAGAACTTATTTCCTGTCTTTTACTTTTCTTTAAACTTCTGTAAAAATGTTATGCGACTGAAAGCAGAAAATAGGCTGCTCCTATTCCTGCTCCAGTATTCCTTTGTAAGCAAGAGATTAATAACTAATACAGAGGACATTTAACAATTAGAATTAAATAGAATTTTTATGGAAAATTGTATATTCAGTGTTTTCATGTAATGGAACAGGTATAAGTGGCTGAATCACTGCAGCTGTAGAGCATCATGTAATAACACAAGCTAAGAAAAATGTTATTTAAAGGTGAAACTCTAGTGTCACTGGTTACCTCTGCCATATTAGATTCCCAGAAGTGAGACATATCCTTTGAAATAGAACCTCAAAGGACAGAAGTGTGGCTGAAAGCATAGATTTAAATATAAGTGAATGTTATTACTGTGTATCCAAGCTTCAGTCTTGAATCACAAGCTGCAGTTTGGCTGAAGAGGTCACAAAACTTGTATTAAATAGTCATGTGTTGACCAAGACAGTTCCATAGGCAGGATTTTGTATGCATGTTTCCAAGAGGTGAACAGCCTGCTGTACATTACACTGTAGTATCTGGTTAAAGATTTATGTTGTAGCAACTAAAATAAGCCAAAGTCAGTTCAAACAGTGGTAATTGTATGCCAATGTATGTAAAAAATACACATACGGGTGCATTAATATTAATACTAATACTGATACTAATAAACCAGTTCTGTGTAGGTAGGCAGTGACTAAAACTGTATTGCAGAACTGAATTATAACATTTCCTCTTGAGTCCTGAGGAAGTTCTGACTTTTATTCCTCTGAATATCTTTTGATAATTATTTTATTGCTCCTGTAGATGAAGCATTAAAGATTAAAGTTTCCTGTGAAAAACTCAGTCAGGAAAGTCAGATTGTAAGAGGAGATTATGTGAATTGCACTTTTTATTATTTGCAAGTTAGGACAGATTGATAATTGATCAGTAATTTGAACATAAATTCGATACTGGTTGGATCTCTTATATTTTAAAATTTTTGCTTAATATTATTAACTACAATGGGAATGCACATAGGAATCAAATGCCTAGGTCTCTGTCCTGAAATTTATGGTTATATTTGATGAAGTTGGCATTATTATTCTGATCTTAAAAAACCCTGCCTCAAGACTACAACTAACACTATACTGAAAGTCAGATTTCTGTGGAAACAGAAGACAGCATAGGTGCACGGTTTAATTCACAGGGATATTTTCCTTCTTACCTGAATTCAACTTCTTGCACAGTCTGGGTTGTCATTCCCATTGGTTTCTTCAGCAAAAGGTGACTTACTGGATATTTCAGGAGGGGTACAACACTCATGCAGAACTGTGTGTGCCCTTCCTTAGAAAGTGCCTGATGTCCCCTTGAAACACAGGTTTATAGTTACTTTTCCTTTTCTTGGCTTCTTGTTCTTGATGACCAATGAAATCACACTGGATACAGGAATATTCCCTAAAAAAATTTAAGATAATTGTTTGCATTAGGAGGTTGTGTGATTCAGAGTTTAGAACAAGATTTAATAAAGGAAATTACAGTATATAAATCACAGCAGATTATAGATTTTACTGTCTTGAAAAGAAAGACAGAAATAAACTTTTAGTGTTTTCAGGTAGAGAACTAATTTTGTATACAAAGTTATAATTTTCAAATAAAATTTTTAGTCTACATTGGCCTAATTTTTAGTGGATAGGTTTCATGACTTTGAAAAACTTTTCCCCTGTGAACTGTCAAATAAAAGTTCTATTTTATAACATCTGCCAGCATTTAGTATGCTCACACCACCAAAAAAAAGCACTTGCAGTGGTGAGTAGGATAGACCTAGAAATTTGGCTAGAGAACTGTTGGCTCATTTCTACTGGGAAAAATGTTATGTAGTTCAGTGCCCAAATGATGCTTTAAGGTAAACTGGTTCAGTTTATCCACTTTTGAAGATTAAAAGACTTGAATAATTTATGGAGGGGGGGAGCTGTTTGTTTTTGGTGCTTAACCCTGTGATCCCAAAGAATTCACATCTGGCTCAGAACAGTAAGCAACTAAAATTAGTGCTTAAAGTCCACACTTCCTCTGTTGACAGTGAAGAATATGCTAACCGTCACCTTTGAGATGAATTACAAGTGTTAGTACTGTATCTTAAGATTTGTTTTCATATTTCCAGAGATTTTTAAGTGACTCCAAATTCGTAAGGAGTATTTATGAGTCTAAAAATGTACAAACCTTCCTAGTTTTGTGTCTTCTCTTGGGTAATGTGATTCCCATGACATAATGAAAGATTCCACAGAAGTCAGTATGACATGAAAAAATATAGGTTATGGCATAGTAAATATTTTGCATTTTAATCAACTTTTTTTTTTAAAAAATAAAGAATATCTGCTAAAGAATCAGTACAAAATGAAAAAAAGCAAGGGGCACGAGGGAAAGAAAACTTGAAAATCTTCTGCGAAAGAGAGAAGCACCTATCAGTATCTTACAAGGCTTTATCATATAGTTTCCAATGGCTGTTCAACAGGTATTTTATTTACTGCAGAGACTTGTTTTCATTCACTGCAGCACAGGGATCTTCATCATAGTCATTGTTGAAGTGAGTCGAAACACCAGTGTAGGTATGCACTGATGTACCTTTGAACTTCTTGTGTGTGATTTTCGTGACTGTCAACTACAGTCAGTAATGAGAGGATCTTGTTGTCCATCTTCTGACTAAAACCTTGACTTGCAAGAGGCTTGTCTGTGCTTATCCAAAAGTAACCACCTGAAGGAATGTTACTGCTGTTTATACTCCCATTACTTGTGTCTTAAATCAAACTTTTATTACATTTGAGTTGTTGAAGGTCTTGTATTCTTGAAAAGAAGACAATTTCAATCTGGAGTTAGCAGGTTAATTAGTAGTCATCTTGATGAGCCTGCAGTTTTCTCTTAAGATGTTTAGACTGACAGCAGATCTCTCCCCTGGATGATTCTGAGTCTAGAACGGACTCTTGATGCTAGTTTTGAGTATATCAATGCATATTTTGAATTTGCTGGCATTATAAATAGCCATGCTTAACACTGATCAGATCAAGAAATGCAATATGTTCTCTTCCAGCCTTTTAAAAAGAAAAGGACTTTTGATAGTTAGGATGAACACCAGGTCACCAGGTTTTTTTTTTCGTTCCAGTGGTATTTTTCACTGGAAGTAAGATATGAATGAAACTATGTATCTACTACGCTCACTAGTTTTCATATTTTTTAATAGCTTCTAGAATGAGTGTAGAAATTACTTACATTGCTGGCATTAGCACTACCAGTAGTAGACTGCTAGTTTTGTATTGAAAGCCATCAAACCTTTTTCAAAAGTTTCTCTCATGTCATGCCCCCATCCCCACCACCCCCAGGAATTAGTCTTTTATAAAGATTTTGTAGCAAATTTCGGTTTTAAAAGCATAGAAGTGGTTTTCTTTAGATGAAGTCTCATGTAAGAATATAGTAGTACGTACCTACAGCATTTTCCAAGATATTTAAAAACCAATCTGGTCTTCTTTTTGCTGTTAAGTTCAAAGAAGATATTTCTGAGTATTTCTCATATTGCAATTCCCACTCTATAGCTTTGTTTCTGTCAGATAATAGGGCTTAATTTTAAAATGCTTGTCCCTGATGCATTGTTCTCAAAATATATCTGAAGTCAACCTTTTTTTGTTCTATTAGTATTATTCATTTCATCTTACCTTTGATGTAGCTTGTATGATGAAGTTATTCATAAAAACTTGTTGGTGTTACATGTGTCTTTGTCCATCAAGAATATGCTATCTATGATTTTAAAGACAATTGTCAAAGTTTTGCGTCTTCTAGGGCACACATGTAATAGCCAGAGTAAAGAAGTATCCAAAAATAGAAACATTAAAAGACAAGTTTGCTAAAAAATATAAATTAACTTAATAAACATCATAAAACCAATGGATCTACAACACAGTGTCAAGCATCAGTAGGCTCTTCTGCCTTACTGTCTATTTGGCTCTGAGGCTTAAACCAAATGTGGCCTGTTTATGTTTGTATCTTATAATTGGAAGACTGTGCCCCATGAAGTGTGAGATTTGAAAAGTATTTCATTCTAGGCACAATGGTTTGTGAATGTCATGAGAACAGCTACAAAGCATGTGAGGAAGAGAACACCATGAGAGAGTCTGGCAACAGGGAAGAAAGAATGCTTATTTTTTTGAAGACTGCTTCAAATTTCTCTTCACAAACTTTCCCTCTCACCCTGTTGCTTTCTTTTCTAAGTTAAAAACCAAGCCCATTCTCTTCATCTGGTATTACCTGTTTCGGTGAAGGCACAAATACATTGGTTTGCATTGTGTGCTACTCCCTGAAATTTGATATTGCTTGCCAGAGGAAACTGGAAGGACATCTGAGGACATTAACTGGCAACAGAATAACAACCCTTAAGGATATTTCAAGCCTGGATATTGATGATGAGGAAAAAATGCTGTTCTGAGTGTTTCTTTTGCTGGGACATCAAGAAAACCCTCAAAAAGGTGCATAAAAAGAAAAAACATATCCATCAGCCTTGTGCTAAATAAATAGCAATTACATATTGGCAGTGGCATGATAACAATAGTTTCTCCAATAGTATTGACATAACAATCTAATATTCTTGATAATCATAATATATGAATTGACTGTAAAATGTTCTAAATTAAGGTGTATTGAACCACTGTATTGATGGCAGTTGAGTGGCAGTGATAGCAGAGGAGAGGAGGAGGAAAACAAAGTGTAGGAGAAAATTATTAACCACTAAAAATGAATGTCTGTTTCAGCTTGCTGTTCCATCGTCTGGTTTTCTTATGCTGCGAATCTTTAAATATTTTTGAGTTCTCTGGCATGAACTGGGAAGAGAACTCACAATTGCTCTCCTCAATCTCCATCCACAGGAGTAGCAATATAGTGTAATGCGTGGTGACATTTCATACTATTGCAGATTGTAGATGTTTTAGTAACGTCTCTTCTATAAACATGTCCATCTTGAAAATCTAATTATTTTTGGAACAATTTTTGTTACCATATGGCACGACAATGTTATGCAGCCTGTGACAAGCAGTGCAGCGAGCTGTTTCGTCTTTCCTTCTGTATTATTAACCATGGTTAACCATTTTTATCAATATTGCTATTATATTTTACATTTTGATTTCAAAAGTCTTCTAATAAAAGCAGTCTTGAAATTGACATTGTTTAATAGTACAGCTCACTTGAGTTGGCTGTCTGTGTGTCTGTAGTGAGTGACATCCAGTTTAACCCCTACCTTAGTCCTGGATACTTCTTGTATTCTAAAGTGTCGTGGGTTCCCTCTCTTTTTTCAGAGCTCTCCAAGGTGTGACAATCTCATGTAATATTTGCTGTCATTTGCCTTTTTGATCCTTACGAAGGAGAAACTATATACCAAATTCATCCTATATTCAGTTCTACTCACTTTACTACTGGAAGATGTAAGGAAGAACAGAGAAGGGTGCTCAGAGGATCAAGCAGTGAGATATCTGAGTAACTCTCAGACTGTAGTATGTGAGGAAGATTAAATTGTAAGAACACTTGCCTTTTAGTAAGGTGATAATTTAAAGGGTCATGACAAAAGGCTGTTAGTATTTGAAGGCATAAACATCTGAAAAAATGTGTCTTTAGAAGAGTTATAATGAAGAAGGATAAATTGAAACTGAATAATTTTTCCATGAGCATTGGGCAAAATGCTGTGACTTCAATTAAGGAACAGTTGTTCTCATGAAGATGTGTATAAGCAGCATCTTGATCTTTAAAACTGTAATAGGCAAAGTGTGATAACAGTAGCAGAGGATCAGTTCTGTGTTTCCACATCAGAAGTGGCAAGGTATGATTGACTTTCCTACAGCTCAAGTTAAGTGGTACCAAATTTGGTTAACTAAGCATTATTCTCCTATGAATACGTTGTGCAACATTAAACAAAATACTGCATTGGATTTTGTGTGATTGCTAAACGTGCTGTACCATGTGCTTGTGCATGTATGAAGAATGTCATGGGAAGAGTGTCAGTGCAATTTTTCGCAAGCTCAGGGTAGAACAGCAGCAGACAGGAGAAATGCAATTATGGTACAAAACTAAGGGGAAGATGGAGTGAAGAGCTTGTCTGACATACAGTTAAACCTTCCAGGATCCAGATACAGGAAGTGTTGATTGCATTCGTAGATCCTTTTAACTGTTGCCTCAGTTCTACCAATGGTGCTATGGCCTGTGTCTAATTAAAGTATCTCTAGAGCACTTGTTCTTGGTCTGATAGTTTTGGAGGAATTCAAGGATATTCGTCTTATGTTTGTTACCTTTAAGTCTGTTTGATGCTGGGGTTGGAAGTCTAGATAGACTAGAGAACTACAGAGAGTTCTATTGGCTTTAGCTCCTGGTAAGATAGTACAAGAAAATGTGCAACATCTGATATTAACACTGAATCACAGAATGTCTGAGGTTGGAAGAGACCTCTGGAAGTCATCTTGTCCAACCCCCTGTTCATACAGGGTCACTGAGATCAGAGAGATGTGTTAGTAGCTTTGGCAAGAGATTTAAAAAGAGTAGTTATTTACTGGAGAATACTTTGACAAATATGATTTTATTTTTCATTAAGGGGAACAACATTTGGCAAGAAATCTTTTGGGGAAAAGTTTCAGTTTATTTTGTGGATTAGTTCTTTAGCCATATTTTGACGTTATTTCATGATAAACCAATAGCAGTTTTACATAATTATCACTGCTCTTATTTGCATCATAAAATGACACAACCTTACAGTAGCTAGAAATGTTATTTTTAACATGTTAATACAGACAGGAAACATTATGTTGTAAGAAGAATGAAATGTTTCCATAAGTTATGCTATGTGTAAAGATTTAAAATACAGAATGATGAGATTCAGTACTAAAATTTATTAGGAGTGAGTATGTCGGGGATTAATAAAAAAACAAGAATGAAAAATAGGACTAAGACATATAGAATAACATTCCAATCTTTTTTTTTTTTTTTTTTTTTTTTAAACAGTGTCTTGCTGCACCAGACCTTTTCAAAGTATTTAGCTCCATGGGAAATTTTTATAAGTGTGTGCTTCATCAGTCAAGTTACTTCTAAATATTTAGAAGACAATTTGCTTTGGAAATCAACATTTCATATTCAGTTTCTTAGTTTTCTTTTTGGTCAGCCTTAGCAATTTAAGATTTTTCAGAGTATTCTGCAAATTTTGTAGAATAGAATTCTGCAAAGTGATGCAGCTATATTAGTTGAACTTTGAAAATCTTCTTTGAAATGTAGAGTTTTCGTTGTAGAGTGAAGCTGACACTTTCATGAACATGCAGGTGTTTACTCCTTAAGTGATAGAAAATAACAAATAACTCTCCTGGATTTCATTCCTAACAGGAAAAAAATTGGCTAACCCAAAACATAAGCCAGTCAAGGATATTTTGATAATCTAATTTTATTAATAGTAAAGCCAGCAAACTTTTCAAGTGAGTAAATTTACTGAGAAGACTCAGCCTGGAATACGATTACCTCGTTTGAGTTTGGCATGTGAAACAAGATATTAGGAAGGTTAAAAGTATACGCAAAAAATGTTTTCAGAACTATTTGCTATTTAAAAGAAAGAAGAGATGGGTTATCAACTCATCATTGCCAAAGCATCCAATTGTATTATTCCATACATTGGTTCAGCAAAGTAGCATCATGATAAGAGGAGAGAAGAATGAATTCTTGTTTTGATTTCATGCTTATTGCTTTGAGATTTGCATAGCCTCATAATAACACTTAGCAGCCATCTGGTTTCCAGAAGAAAAAAGTTTTTCTTATTGAAAATGCTAGGACATAACATGCACCATTTAAAAGCTCATTGTCTGGAAATGACATAATGACTTTCTGTTTTCAAATTATTAATTAGTGATTAACTCAGAAAACCAGCAGGTTATGCCAACTCTAGGGGACATACAATGTATTTTGTGCAATCTTGCAATTCTGAACAGTGAGGAATTAAAGTTAGTAAAAAAGTGAGCATGAATGTATAAATATAAATAACTTTGAATGACTTATAAATGTTGTCATTCAATAAATCCCACTCTATATGTGACTTAGATGACGATGTCTTTACATTATGTATTCCTGAGATGTGATGATGAATGTCAAGGTTTTTTCATGGTGTTTGTAAGATGTATATGATGATGAATGTTAATAGTCCATTATATTTTTAGTTAAATTAAGTGCTGTAATACTGTTATTCTTTGAAGAATCTTACAAAAAAATAAACCACAAACAAAATACACCCTTAAAATTTCACCCTTATGGTGCATCATAGTAAATTACCCTGTTATTTTAACTAATCATAAATGACAGTTTTGTGGGGAAAATGAGATTTGAGTATCCACATAAAAGAAATTATGTATTAATATTTCTTTGCTGTGGGTCCTCAGGTTGGGATTTGTACATAGGAGGGGTTCTGCTAATGCCCAATTTTTGGCTTGTTGTGGCTAAATACAACATTTTATTCTACCTGACTTCTTTTTCAGATTATGTGTTTTTTGTTAAAATATACACTATTAGTTTATCTTACAATCTGATTTATTTTACAGTCTGATCTAAAGATTCAGTTCTAATTCGAGACCCTTCATTTTTGTTCTGCATATCAATAAACTGCCATTATAGGATTAAAAATAGCACATCCCCTTGTAGGTATTTAAAACTCAAGGCTCTAAAAATCTAAGTGTACCCTCAGTAAGTTTGCTGATCATGCAAAACTGGGAGGAGTGGCTAGTACACATGAAGATTGTGCTGCCATTCAGTGAGACCTGGACAGGCTGGAGAGTTGGGTGGAGAGACGCCTCATGAAGTTCAGCAAAGGCAAGTGCAGCATCCTGCACCTGAGGAGGAACAACTCCCTGCACTGGTACAGGCTGGGGGCTGACCTGCTGGGAAGCAGCTCTGTGGGGAAAGGACCTGGGGGTCCCCATGGACAACAAGCTGTCCATGAGCCAGCAGTGTGTCCTTGTGGCCAAGAAGGCCAATTGTGTCCTGGGGAGCGTTAGGAAGAGCATTGCCAGCAGGTTCAGGGAGGTGATGCTGCCCCTCTGCTCAGCCCTAGTGAGGCACCCTTGGAGTGCTGTGTCCAGTTCTGGACTCACTGTTCAAAAAAGACAAAGAGCAAGTGGAGAGGGTTCTCTAGGAGGGCTGTGGAGATGATTAGGGGACTGGAGCACCTCATTTACGAGGAAAGGCTGAGGGAGCTGGGCCTATTTATTCTGGAGAAGGGAAGACTGAGAGGGGAATCTTTTCAAGGCATACAAATACTTTTTGTCAAGAGGATGGGGCCTGACTTTTCAGTGGTGCCCAGTGACAGGATTAGAAACAATGGGCACAAACTGAAACCCAGGAAGTTTCATCTAAATGTGAAGAGAAACAACTGAAACAGGCTGCCAAGATGTTATAGAGTCCCCTTCTCTGTAGATGTTCAAAACCTACCTGGACACAACCCTGAGCAGATGAACCTGCTTTAGCAGGTCATATAGTTGTCAAATTAAAAGAACCTCTATAAGCTAAATTACCATGCATTCTAGTATGTGTCTGTGAGACAAAGATCATGAAGTTTGTGATTTGGTTAATTCCTAACTTCTCGACTTCCCTTTCCTGGTACTTTAGAACTGGCAGTCACATTAAGCATGGTGGTTTTTTCCATGTATGTTATATTACCTGCTGTGTTTCACAGTTTTCCTTTAACTGTGTCATGGTGTTATGGATCAGTTTAGGTGTGCTGATTTTTTTGTTCAGATCTAACTCAAATTGGCACTGAATTCTACATACAATTTTTGTAACTTTGATCATGTTACTAGAGATTGCATTTGGGCTGTCTTCAAGGGCTCATTTTTCTGCAGTATTCTCTGTTTCACTTATATTAGAAAAGACATGGGGGAAAAAAGCAGTAGTAATTTGAAGAGAAATAGTAGCAGGAGAGAGAAGTCATGGGTTCACTACTGATTTCTGGACCTAAAAAGTCCAGATTCTTTTTTCTGCCTTTGTGATTTAAGTGCATGATGATGTACAGAGATGAGAGCCAGTTTCCATCTGAGGAAATGCAGCTAGAAGCAAAAGATGAACAGGAATAATTTGCACCTACATACAAACTTAGAAAATATTAAATAAACAGAAGAAAAAAGACCCCTTTATTTTCTATAGCTGTATCATGTGTCTTTGCTGGATGAGAAAAATGTGAGTATTTTGTCTTGAAACTGGGGATGTAAAATTACAGCGAGTAATGAGTATGTATTCCTCTGATCCCTTAATGTACTTGATGTGAGGTTCCTCTTTCATCGTAGCTAACATGCTGGCCATTAAATACACTGCAGCAGCATCATTAGTGGCTTCAAAGTGCTCCTACTTGCATCACATTTTTCCCTCCAGCAGGTGAGTGGGAACAGTGATTAGCAAATACCAGTACGTGTCACTCACTGCTCATGTGATTGCCAGTCAAGTCCTGTGTTTGGGGTAAGGGCAGCACTGGAGTTGGATGCAGAGTGAACTTTTGCTGCCTTCGTGGCTCTGAAAAGCTTTCAGCTCCAAATATCATTTGGCCATGTGTAAGATAAAATTCATCCTTTTTGGGGTATGATGTTTGAAACTACTTTGCTATAGCAGTGTGTGCTGAAGGAGATGAGCTGTAAGAAAGGTATCCTGAGTAACAGGTGGTGTTACCTACATGGCTGAAATTCTGAATGGTGAGAAAAGAAAGAAAGTCCTCTTGCTTACCAATATCACAGTTTGCTATGACTGGAGGAAAGGATTCACTGAAAATTTCTGCATCCTGAATCCTCAGAGGGTTTCCCTGGACTGTTTAGAGCAATGTGCTATAGATGTTATATGACAGGCGTTGGTGTAGATTGGTTGGTGTGGATGTGTCTATTCCCTATTCTCTTAGGCTGAGTTAAAAAAAACCAAAACCTACAGTAGTACAACAAACTGAAAAAAGAGTCTGGATATTGTTCTAAAATTGCACCTTTAATTTTTATCTCCTTTGTTGTAAGATGGAAGATGAGGGGGTTTTTTTATTAGAAAGGTGAATATCAAATCTTAAAATACTTTACCTGTAGAAAATAATATGATCATATTAAAAAAAATCAAAATACCTTATATCCTTGTTTCTTTTTATGTACAGTTTTAGGGAAGGACACAGAATTAACAAGCTGTCTTCTTACAAAAGTGGTGCTTTCTTTTTCTATTTTTTTAAGCCTGTAAGTTTAAACATTATCATCATACTTACCTAGCTAAAACAATACACTAGAACTGGATAATATTTTCATCAGTGGGAGTTGTGTATCAAAGGGGAATATCAAATCTCAGTATTTTGAATCAGATTGCCAGTAGTTTCAAAAATTGTTTTGTAAAATTTAGCAGATAGTCATAAAGAAATAAATGATGGGTTTAAAAACTGCAAAATATATTATAATTCAGGGAAAAATGCTTCAGGGATAATTCTGTCTAAGAAAGCAAGAAATCTTCCTTGTTTACTCTGTTAAATTTAAGAAAACCACTGATAAACTACCATCGTAAAATTATTCCTAGCATGAAAAGTTATCTAAAAGGATCACAAATGCATCTCTGAGAGCTTTATGTCCAGTGTGCTGTTTGCTTTGTAGGCTTTAGTTAAAAATTCTCTTCAGGAAAATTGGAAATTGGTGCATTCTGGCACTGTGGTAGTTCTGTGTCGCTGCTGTGATTTTAGTAGGGTGCTGAGTGAGAAGGCTCATCTTGTCACCTGTGTTCTTCTCTTTCTCCTCTTGTATCACCAGAAATACACAGAACAGCATCTGCTGTGGAGCATCTGCTATGCAGCTGTTATGAGTGTAGGTAGAATTAAGATGTGTTTTGGCATGAGCTGCTGCTTGAAAACTGAGGTCTGATATTTAACTGCAAAGGTCCTGAAGTTCATATTCTGTGCACACTTGCATGCTATTTTTTGAAATTAATGTCTCCCTAAGCATATTTTCAATGGTTCGTTTTTCATCATTTCACTTTTATTGATTGGAAATATTCTGGCCTTGTCTCTAAGAGCAAACTGACCATGGGCACCGTCAATTTTGTTGCGGCCTCTTGGATAATGGTAAGAGAAAAGAAGACAAGAGGATAAATGAAAGTGAAGTTCCAAATTACTGGAACATTTAAAGGTCTTTGAAAAGTTCATATACAAGCACAGTTAATGCTGTCATGCACTGAAGTGCCAAAAGACCTAGCAGTGAAGAATATTAATCTACTTTAATAAAATCAAAGGGTTCATATTTTTTTTTGCAAAGAAATAATTTGAATAAAATTTGACCCTTTCTACAATAGTCTGTGGGTCAAATTGAACCTACTATTAAAATTCTCTAATATCTTTCTTGTATTACCATTTCAAAACTCAATTTAAATATTCACAGAGCTCCTTTTTTAATAAACTTAACAAAATTCAGGTAATTTCCTTCAACTTTCTTGATTGAAGGAAGGCAGTAGGTACAGATATAAAAAGATGTACAGCTACAAGCAAAACCTGAAATCAATTATATATAAGAAATAACATAACACATGGAAAGAAATTAATCAAAAGGAAAAAATTCTGCTATATGATTTTCTTGGTCTGCTACCTGCAGGCAAGGAACGTAAATGAAAAAAAAAAAAAATCGGCATTCTTCTTACAGATAAGAGGAAAATTAATAAAAATGTTTCCTTCCTACCAGATCCCCTGATGCAACTTATGTTAAAAGTGAGTGGCTGCAGGAAGAACTTACGTGTTTACAAATAACTTTTTTTCCTATGGAAATAGACTTTTGTACCTTTTTCTTGCTGTTAAGCTCAATTACACCAGGTTGGGATAGATTTATAGTGTCCAAAGAGCATTTCCTTGCCTTTATCTCTATTAAGTTTGTCATTGAATCATGATCATAAAGTTTCTCCCAGTTTGAAAGTGAGAAATGGTTCACTCTGCTTGGATGCCCCACTGAAGGTGTAAGGAATCACGTACAAGTTGGAGCAATCTTCCAAAACTTATGAAGTTCAGCCAATTTGCTAAACCAACTGAAGAGGTTCAATGTTCACAGACAGGGCTGAATCTCTTGAGTATAGCTCAAAATGTAATAGAAGTGACAGAAATAACTTAATTAAGATAAATAACCAATAAACTGAATGGACTGAAGAGGCCAGAGAAGTCTCTAAGGAAGTCCTGTACAGAAAACTTCCCACGAGGAAGACAACTCTGAATTATGGTGTCTTCACTGCAATGGCCATATTTAAAATGAAATAAATTGAACCCTTCTTTTGTACTTTTAGTATTCCTGACTGAATTTTTAGGAAAAAAGTTCTCTACAATATGAATTAATATGAAGCGTTTGTCGGCTGCTTTTCTTATGTAATTGTTTCTACTTAGACGGAAATGTTCATGTTGAAACAGGAGACAAATGGATTGATTTTTCTGAAGCTTTTCCCTCTATAATCAGAGAGCATCACATACCTAGGTCTTACTGTAAGCTAAGGATAATCTGTATGTGGCAGCATGTTTTCCTAGGAAATACTGACTGGATCCCACAGAACATGCAAAATGTCTGATGTTGATCCAGTGAATTTCAGGTTTCTGATTTATTGGAGTTGTTACTATTTAATGCTGCTACTACTAATTATACTCATTAGCCTCTCCCCAGCCACTCACTGTCAAGTATTGTAGGCTTTCTGAAGCATTCTTAATTTACTAAGAGCACTGATTTATGTTGCTGCTCTGGGAATGGAAGAGAATGTTGGTAGGTGAGAAGGAACCACTTCACATTTTCATGGGATAATTATTTCAATGATACTTTTCTACTATAGAATACATGCATTTTAAGTGCAAAACGCTGGACAGGAAAGCATATAAGCACGTGCTTAATTTGAGCATGCATTTAAGTGGCTTCATTAGGGTGAAGTCTGATGAATTTGACTATGAGAAATTATTACAGAACTTACCCAGTTTAATGTTATTGAATTTCAATTATTTCATTACAGTTATAGTACCATAAAACTGGAGTCAAGCATTGATGTATCAGAACTAATGTGCTCAAGGGGTTCGATGCTCAAATTTGTGTTAAGAGGAGTGTTTATTGTAGCAAAAGTGTCTTTTGTTAAGTGAGTGTAAATCCTTTTCTGATGGTTCATTCTCACACTCTTATGTGCTATTAAAATTCTTACAGTGCTGGTTTTGTTTTGTTTTGTTAAATGTGGCCTGTCCTTTTAAGTGCTAAGGTAGCATCTGTTACTGACTGTATAAAGATTGCCACTTAGCCAGCTGTCTTTGTATGCTTACATCTATATGCTTGCATTTACATTACAGTGTATGATATTTTAGGAATTTTTATTTATTTAGCATTTAATAATAGTGCTGAAAAATACGTCCTTGAGTGTCTGTAAATCTGGTACAAATTAGGGAGCACAGCTCAGATTTCCCCACACTGTGCTGGCAAGTGGCCTCAATCAGAAGTAATTTTCTCCATGAAGGCACATGCAGCTCACTCGTCAGCCTCTCCTCATCAGATACTGTTATTTGTATCAAATTATATGTGCTGGTTTCTCAAAGTGGACTACTGTGTCCACTAAACCATACAGATTTCTACCACATTGACTACTTCATTGCTGTCACTAGTTGTACTGTTTGCTACTGTCTTGTTCATCTATGCTATTTGCGAAAAAAGTTGAGATTTGTGTCCATATCAATAAATATTCATGAACTGGAGTAAGTACCAAGTAAGGAAGTAAACTCAACCCCTCTAAATCTTCTGTTGTGTGCAACACAATTATTTGCTTGTTTTATCAAGGAAAAAATGTTTTTCAGGGCTTCATGTAAAATCCAGAATGAGTTAATAGAGACTTCATTTTCCTCAAATTAAAGTATCCCCATTTAAGATTAGAAATTGAGGTTTTACCTGGTGCAATTGGGAATTCTTAACTATTTATCATGTATCTAGCTAATCTGAAGCATTTCAGAATCACCTCTCCTTGTATTGCATCACGTTCTCTTACAAACTGTTAATAGGAAAAGAATTGCTGAAATGAGAAGACAAACATCTAGACTAACAAACATCTCTGAAATTAACTGTTCATCTGAGTTCTTAAAGTGCTTAAGTTTGAAATTTTACTGCTTTAATTATTAAAGGGTCTAATTATATTTCAGAACTGTTTGTGTCAGATCACTCTGACACTCAGATGAATTTCAGTAGTTGGAATTTTTGGATTTTCAATGCTCTGTCATTATGGCTATTGGTTGTAAAGTCATACTTAATCAGCAGTTCTCAAAAAGGATTTTTGAGCAGAACAGGTGGGACCTTAACCCTGGTGCAGTTGAAATAAAAGTAGGCATAGTACATGTTGTGCCACAAGTACTTAATAACATGATTAGTGTAAGTAATGGGAGGAATACTATTAAATTAAATCAACAATTTAGAAGAAATGCAGAAGGTAGAGTGTGGTACTAGGGTAACTGATTAACCTGCATTTGGACTGTTGAAGGTAATATATCAACATAATAACAACTAGGAGGAAAAAAGCACTATCACAGAAAACAGTTGAAAGAAACTCTGTAGTTTTTAAACACATTTGTTTTTGTGTATATGACTGTATTTTTAAGTATTGTAAATCAGGGAAGAAGTTGCAGGAGCTTTTGTGCAGGTTGCTCCCTAGATAGAGGAGCTAGTCAATGTTGAAAACCTACCTATAAGTCTTTGAACCAGATAAATTCTTAGTTCTCTAGCTGATGTAATTTACTGGTACCAGCTAGAGGTTTTTGGTAGCACATGACCAAATCAGGCAAACATAAGCCTGCATAGTTCATGTCTTTGCATTTGTCAAGAATATGTAGTTCTATATACTCTTTATTGTGGGGTTCTGAAAATGTAATTTTATTGTCTCTTTATGTGCAAGTAATTAGATGAAGTAATCAAGAATAGAGAATTTAATTATATTTCCTAGTAATAGCTTTGGATTTTAGTGTTTTCTTTAACCCACTGTATGTTTGAGTGATAATTAAAAATGGCCACAGAAATCATGGATTTTGAGTTCCCATGAAACTAGCAACTGAAAAATACTTAATTTTGATCTTATTCTTGTGAGTTGGTCTTACTTGTGTTGAACAATGCCTTACTCTTTAGTTAAAGTTATCAGGTATAATATACCAGCTCTGGGCATGAGCTGAATGTATTTTGACATTTAAAAAATTCAAGACAGTTCAACATGCATAACAGAATTTGTCCCAAAGATCCAGTTGTAGATGGTTGAATTAGACAAGGCAGCAGCTGCCTGAAACCTGGAAAAATATTTATGCATGGATCCACCAGCTTCACTGCTGGTGTTTGGGGTGCAGGCTCCGATGCTAGCCGCTGTTAGGTAAAGCTCTGATGTGTGCCCGTACGCACCTGGATAAACTTCGCTGGGATTGGGGTTTGTACATGGGCTGCAGGTGCAAGGCAAAGCCCAGTGTAAATACATGCACACCTCTGATCTCCTTGGGATGTGACAACATTTACGTTTATGTTTGCAAATGCTTGGACATGTAACTTTAGGAAATGTTACGTACCTGTTTGTACATAGGATGTATCTATGGCAGCATTAGTGCGTACTTTTTGTAGTCTAAGATTGATTTAAAAAGTCCCGGCCCACAAAGTGAGGGGTTTGAACCAGCTTTGTAGAGCTGGTGTATACATTGTATTTCTTCTCCTTTCTTGGAAAGAGTGGCAATGGGAATTATAAGGTGTGTTTCCATGACTGCTGCAAATGAAAGCATAGCAACTGCACTTCTGTTCTTTTCCTAATTAACATACAGTGATGATTAGCTTGCTGATTGCACATTGGTGACCTGATCAAACAGACTGGTTTAACATGTAGAAACAGACCTAAATATCATGTATACATGCCAGTTGGATTACTTGCAGGTAAATTGCTTTTGCTGTATTTTGTAAGACACGTTGTAAAAGTCAATAACAAAGAGCTAGTCATTCAGCAGAAAATTGACTTTCACTGAAAATGTTGGCTGAAATTTAAATTTTTTCCCCAGATTTAAAATACTTGGAAAATTCCTTAGGCTTATAGCTGCACCTGAAATGATGCAAAATATGGTATTAATACATTTTCATATGTGGCAAAATTCACATTTCCCTAAAATAGCATATTATTTCCCTAGTTTATTTATCCAGGTGCTGCTAGAAGTACACAGTAGTAAACGGCTCTACAGACAATGTCACATATTAATAGTAAAATGAAATTTGAACAGTATTTCTGATAATTAGTGCAGAACCCCTTGTGCTTTCATTTCATGAACCTGGACACACGTAAGGTGCCTGGAGTGCCCATGTTCAGCTGCAGCGCACTGCTCCAGTGTGTGCTCGTGCTTTGTTCTCTGCTCTGTACAGTGCCATAGCCACTCTTCATTCCCTGTGCATATGAGGTTGCTGGATTTTTTCCCAGCATGGCTGGAAGGTGCAATTAACAGTAATGGATACTTTGATAGTGAGAATCTTTATTTCTTCAGCCATAATAATAGCCCCTTATTTTAGGAGCTATATTGTTGAATGACAGCTACTGTTGGCGAGTATGTGTCTACAAAAGTGGGTTCATTTGGTCAGATTCTCAGCTGGCACAGAGAGTCATATTTCCATGAAAGATAGTAAGCTATATTAATTTATGGAATCCCAGCTGGGAATCTCAATCAATTTCAATAAAAAGTAACCATCATATTCCTCTGAAGCAAGAATTACACAACTTAGCCTAAAGTGAATTTTGCTGTTTTAATAAATGTAGGTAGTCACTGGTTCGTAATAAATTACATAAAATTAGGGTGTAGTCAATATTTGATGTCTTTAAAAATTTACTCTTTCCTTTTCATTGAACACAACAGAATAATTTATGTATTGTATCTCAGCGTGATAGATTATATAGGAATAGTGTATTTAATACTGTAAAACTATCATATAAATACAAATCACATTTTTTTTCATTAGGTAGCTCGCTTTCATTTTGAAGAAGAAATACTCAGTCAATTATAAATGAGGCTGTGCTTTCATTGGAGAGTGAAATACATAATTTTTTTCAAGCCTCAACCATGTATAATGAAATCTCTCTTTTAAAATCTAGTCTTAGGATGGATTTTGAAACATACTGACATTTAATAAAATCTTTGTTAAATTAAAATATGTTCTGTTATTTCAAATATCTATTTAAATCTAGGGTAAAATTCTACATCCTGCACAAAAGATGTCTTTAGCAAATAGCTACTATTAATCAATGATTTTGAAGTGTGTGCATATAAGAAATTTTAATTTTTGAGTATATTCTAATTGGTAACCTTGGTGTTATGTGTTATAATCTGTCTGGTGCTGTCTTTTCGAGAGGATCGGCAGCAATAGTATCTCTAGGTAACTACAAGAAAAGACAAAGACCTCAGACTACCCTATTGAATGCAAACTCATGCCCTATTTTTGTAACTAGTTTGTGTTGTTGTTGCCCTGGGCTGGTAGTTTACCAGGACATTTGTTTGACCTCTGTGAAATGAACGAACAGTCTCTTGAGTCCTGTCCATTGACTGGGAATCTGTTAAAGAGTCTGGCATGAATGATCATGGATACCATCAGGGGCTGGTTGAAGCAAAATAGCAGAATAAGCTGAAGTTTATGCTGTCAAAACCTTTGTGGTATTTCACTATTGTCAGTACTTTTAATTTGATTAACAAAGCTTGTAAATGAACATTTTAAGTACTGTAATTCAGCATCAAAAACAATCACTAACAAACAAGAGAAGGCTCTTCACTGTTTATGTCATTTTACAAATACAGCTTTGATTTCCGCTGTTAAAACTGTCTGTGTTTAATAGTAGAGCCCAATGAATAATGAAAAACCCCCATGTACGAGTATTATTAATACATATTATTAATGACACTTTGCATATTATGATTTGAAGTCATCAGGAAAAGTCACTTTCAATTTCAATTTCCATAAAATGTTATTTCTCCAATTCTAATAAATGCTGAACACAGATGTGAAAGGAAAACCTAGCTAAAGAAGGCAAGTTAAAAGTTCACTAAGGTTTTATTTCACATTGTCCTGTTAGATGGTTTTGCCACAGTGTTCCTGATTCTTTTTTAAGGGCCCCTTGAAGATGCCACTGAGGATGAAGAAGAAGAGTGCCTGTCTGAGGAAAATGATACTATCTCAAAAGAAGACTTTCCATTGGAGGAAAGCTTTTCTGCAGAGTTTGAGCCTGAAAATCTGAGCTGTGAAGAAGTGGAATACTTTTGTAATAAAGGTAATCATTGTAGCCAACCCCGTGAGAGAATACTAGCCAAACTGTGTCCAATTGGTCAAAGAGATTCTTTGGTTTAAAATGTTTAAAAAGCCCTATTAATACTACCTTAAAAACAGGAAAAGGAGTAATTTGTGAAGTCTGGTAAGGAATAAATATTTATGTTGAAAGACACTTTTCAGGGACATGGATCATCTTGCTGTAATGTTTTCCTCCAAGTGTTATTTTTTACATATTTAACTGTAGAGAACAGGCCCCAGAAGTCAATTATTATCAGATCTGAAGCTAGCAATATAGCATGTCTGTTCATTGCTTCTCTGCCCAGGAAACAATGCTAGAAAAACAGAGTGTGTCTGTAGATTCTAGGATTAAAATTGAGCTTATTATAGAATTTATTATGCATGGTAGAAGACTAGTGATTTGTGAAAGGATAACTTTTGAAGTTGTGGATACATTTTTGGTGCACTTGTTACTTACAGATTATTGAAGATTGAGGTATTTTAGCATAAGACACACCAATTCATTCTTACCAGTTCAGTCTGCAAGGTTGTGCTTCTTCCCAGTTAGCTAACAGAAAAACACACTATTGTTATTTAGAATATTGAATTAACCTTCTTCTTGCTAGATATCCACTTGATTGCTTTATTGTTTGTCTTCTGCAGGTAAGGATGCCTATCAAATAGCTGAAGTTGTTGTGGTGGTGTTCTTCTGTTAGTTCACAAATCCCTTGGGCATTTGGATATTGATGGTTTCTCTGTCTTTCTGTTCTTTCCCAGATACTGACATATATTTTCTCGTGATAACTTGGTATGCTTCTGGTTTTGTATTATTTTGATCTGTCTTGGACAAAGTCGAATAAATCCATTTGACGAGTCAAGTGTTCTGACTGCAGAATATTAGTCCTTCCTAGAGAGTCTTCAGTCATCAGTGGGAAAGGCATTACAATGTATTTTCTGCGTGTTCTCTATGTAGCTTACATACTTTATACAAAAAAAATTACTTCTTGTGCTACAGGTTCTTGGTACTTAGTAAGTTACCCTAAGAGATAGAAACAATCTAATCAATAATTTGAAGTTCAACTGCTACAAATCTTACTGTGAGGAGAGACCAGATCATGAAGAGATTCTTTACAAACAGAAATAATTTAGTACTATTATAACTGTAATGTGAACAAATACTACAATTACTTTGTGGTCACATGCCTTTCAGACACCATTTTCCTTAGCTGGGAAAATGTACTCCTCCTGTTGTTGGCAGTACTAAATAAATATTTAAACCACTATTTCCATAATTGTTATACTGGTGTCTCTTGAATTCCTCCTGTCAGCAGTGGAATACAATATCCCACTATTAGTTCATATCGTATCAGTTTGATTCAGTTACCTCTCTGTACTTCTTACTGCATTTCCAGGGCCTACAGTGGAAATTACTATGGTTTTGGGTGAAATCAAGAAACAAATTTGATTTTTTTTTTAAATAGCTATCAATATTGCAAATTCCCATTGAATTTCAATTTATCTTGGATCTTCTCTTTAAATAAACACATCTTTCAGGGAAAGCACTGAATCCATGCCATTACATTGAAGAAGATCAGGCATCAAATGGAAATACATTTAAATCTGAATCTTGATTATCTTGATTTTTATTAAGGACATCTGCTGATTCTTGAGGCTAAATACCTTCTGACTTCCCAGCAGTCCGTAAGTGTGTTGTGGTTATAAAAGGATCTTAAGTCTCTCCAGTGCAACTGCTTCAGTAGAAAAGTTGCAAAGAAGATTTCCAAGGATCAACGGGCGCATAAAATTTCTAATCTATCTCCAGCTGAGGCAGTGTGACAAAAAGTTCCACTTCGAAGCAAATTGGGAATATCCCTGGAAAAGCATGAAGTGGGAGACTAGAAATGTGCTGGGTTTTTATTAATGTCTCAACTTCTGTTGAATGTCCTACTTCTTCAGGGTCACATCTTAAGTGTCACGAGCATGAGACCACCTATGTTTTTCTGAGGATAAACCCTAAGAAGACAAAACTAATCTGGAAAGCAAATAAATTTCTTTTGTGTCCTTTTCTTAGTGGAAGGGTTTGTGACTCTAATATATAGTAAATACTAAAAATGAGACTAATTCTTAATGGTTTTTTTCATCAGTCTGTTAAGAATTCATAGCCTTTTGTTTTTCTTTGTAGTGCTTCAGTATTGAAATTAAAAGATGGTATGAGAAATAAGCTTTTCTTTTTTTCCTCGAAATATTTTTTAACATCATGAATGAAAATTCATTATGAAAATGAAAAAGCTGGAAAATGAGATGTGTACCAAATAGGTTAGAGAACAAATAAATGCAGTCTGATTTCTGTTTTGGAGGCCTGACTTCTGATTTTTGTTTTGCTCTTTGATAGTATTGGCAGCCTGTAAATGACAAGTGTTTTAAATACAGGAAAAATAATTGTAGATCTGTGTTTTCTCATGCAATAGGTTTCCTTTTCCCAGACATATATCAGAACTGGCATGGGAATCCGTTGTGCTACCTCTGAATTCTGCCCTTGCTAGCATGCACCACTAAAGGTTCTAGAAAGTAAAGGTGTTTTCTTGGATATAAATTTTATCTGTCCTGTCTCCCTATTTCCCTCCCCTGGGGTTTCTTCCCAGCTGACCCAGAACAAGAGGACAAATGAGTAGCGGGGCTTCCTGCGAGAATCAAGAGGCATGGGGAGCAAGTGGCACAGCTGTTGGGGAGGAGGTGTTTGTGAGGCTTCATCCATGGTATGTTTTTTATATTTACCTGGCTGTGTAAATTCAAGTACCACCTAAAACCAGAGGCCTTTTACTATCCAAACTAGGTACCAAAGGCAAAAATTTACTGAAGTCACAGTTCATTCTGAGGAAGGAGAATAGAGGACTTACAGGTTCACAGCTTGGTAACATTGGCTTTTTGACTGAAGAGATCTTCCTGTCAAACTGTCCCTGATGGTATGATAAGCAGAAAGCAGTCCTTTACTGTCTAAATTGCAAACAGGAAAATTTATAAAACCATACTTGTCATTCCCACCTTATTAGTTTGGGTTTGTGAGATAGATTCAGCAGAATAGTTGCCAGAATTAGAAGGTGAAGGCAAAAGCCTCTGCAAAGTGTGAATTAATCACATTGATTGAGCTACATGTCATTTTACAACTTCTCAGTTTTCAAAATTTTGACTTTCCGCTGTTACTTTTCCCATCTCCTTTTGCTCGTTAATGGCTTTTACAACAAGGAATCTGAAAAATTCCTCCTCTCCCAAGCTTCTGCAATACCACAAAATTAACTTTGCTGCATGTGAATATTTATTCCTGTGTGGTCTTCATTTACACTCAAATGTGAAGAAGTGAACAATGGTTTAAGCATGTAAATATTCAAAGCTGAAATGGAAATTACCAGCCTACTATTTGTCAGGGATTGCTTTAAGCTTCCAACTCTGATTTTTTTTAACCTTTTGGATGAAGAACTTCATAATAGATGGCAGTTAAGTTTGATTTGTTTGCAGTTTTGACAATGAGATTAGGAGAAAGGGAATATTTTGGAAACAGGATAGAGGTGTTCTACTACAAAGCTGCACTGATCTCTGTGTTTGAAGTAGAAACAAAAAACTTGGTAGAAGGTAGCCTTAATGATAATGCATTATATTTTGTCACTTTGAAAACAGCCTTTGAAAATTGCTGTTTATTTTTAGTTACTACAAATTTAAGTACTGTCAATAAAGAGGGTATCTGATGATGCTGTCCACACAAAGACTCAGCCTGGAGTCTCCCCTGCTGAATGTTTTTTTTTTTGAAATGCCCAGATAGTGGGTGTCTGGAATCAGAGTCTGTATCAGATTAAGATCAATTCAGATTAAATTCAGATCTAGAAAATTTATTATTTAAATGCCAGTCTTTCAACAGTCTAAATAAGAAGAAAGTAGCCTGTCTCTCATGCAGAACAGGGATAGGCTAGATTTGGAAGCTAGGAGATAGGACATAAAGATGATATTTTGTCTACTGTAGGTTGGAGTAAGAAAATAAGGTGATGCTAGCAGAGATGAGAAGAAGTGAGCTGGTGTGATAGGGCTAATAATTGCAGAAGGGGAGATAGAAGGAGGGAAAAAATACAGAACAATACAAAGGCGAAGTTGAAGGTGATGGTGTGAAAATCAAAGTTCTAAATCAAGTTCATTTGTGCGGTGAAGTAGTTTATAGTTGGTTTTCTAGTTTCTGCTGTCATCCTGCCTAGATACCCTCAGGAAAAAAAAATTATTCTTGTCTGTTACTTAGAAAGTTTGCTGTGCTCATATGGTGACCTCTTTTACTCTTTGTAAACAGGACGGAGAATAGGAGCCTTGGTGACTTCATAGTGGTGGAAACTGGCTAAACAAATTACAGTTCCTTGTGACCTTCCTAGCAGAAGTGTTCAATGAGGGTTTAACTTTCAAAGGAACATTATCTTGAGCACTAAGAGAGATCACTTCAGATTAGTAAATAGTTATGTAGCTATGTTCACAGAAGGAAAGAAGCAAGAGAAGAAAATGGAGGAGGTGTATAATCAAAAGAGAAAATGTTGGACTGTTGCCAGAAGAAGGAGGCAAATGAAGGAATGTCCATATCTGATATTTAGTGAAAGAAGGCAGGTTTGTTTCTTGCTGCTTGCCAAGACAATTGTGTCAGATTCTGTTCATTGCTTGTAGTAGGGCTGTTGCTCTTGTTCTTCCTCTTGTAGGCTTTCCGTGGTTACTTCATCACGAGGCAACATTGGCACCAGCCGTCAGTGGAAGGAGATTCAGTGGCCTTAAAACTCCTGGTGGCAGATGGGAAAGCAAATGGCTTCTTCCCAATGTTAACTCTGCTTCAGTTGGTGACGTAGGGTGATAGGGAGGATACATGAGGTGGGATGGAGAGTGATTGTTCCAGGATGAAATGATTGTAGGATCTGTAGCACACACTGCTGTGCATGTCTGTAGTCATGTATGTTTGTAGCTGGTTGAGTAGTTCGAGTTCCTGTTACATTGATTATCTTTACTTGTGGAGGAAGAGGGAATTGAGGGGAATCCAGTGCAGTCTGAAACTCATATACAGTTCTAAATCAGCAAAAAGGGAACTCAGGGAATATATGGCCTGTATGTTGTGTGTATACCTGGTTCTATATTCTCATATTCTGCTTGGGCAGGAAGGGATGAGTTCTGAACCTGAACTAAGTTTTCTGCTCATGTACATATACTCATGCTCATTGTTACTAGCCTGCCAGACCAGCTTGGGACTGGAACTTTTTATGTTAAACCATGTGACCTGATTGCGCAGCCAGGCTTGAGATTCAGAGAAACAGCTGCAGTGTGATTCCTCATATAAGAAAGCATATACAAAGCTAGGGTCATCTGTGTATTAGTCTGTTCCTTCATACTTCATATGTAAAGCTATCAAGCTACCAGCCAAACTCTTAACAACCTGAACATGATTTCTGTGTGTCCCTTTTTCCTTTGGGGTATGACTTTATGTCTATGTGTATGCGTGTGTGCATCTGTGTAAATATTCTTTGCTTCTTTCATGTTACTCATGTAGTGACTAAAAATATGCTTGCTATTTTCTGCTTCTGGATCCAACAGTAGATTTAGGCTTTCTTTTTTTTTATTTTTTGCCATTTTCTTAGTCAGAAACCTTTTAATAATATTTTTTTCCTTTTCAGCAATGGATTTCATGACAAATTTCTACCACTTTTGCTATAGCAAGTGGAAGTAGGATCAGCAGAAGGCAGCTGTACCATAATCACTTTGAGCTCAATAAGGAGATCTTTACAGGCAACTTTGTTCTTATTTCTTAACGGGATTAAGAAGCTCAGCTCTTTAAATTCTTGCATATAACACTGACATTTTGAGGGTGTGTTTGGACCAAGGAGTTCAAAGAGAAGGAATAAAAAAGAAAAGCCAATATGACTTTGTTTTTTACCTTGCTGCAGGAGCTGTTTGTGCAAATCGCCTATAAGCTTATTGACCTGAATCTTTGACTCCTTGTTTTCTCTGGATTTGGCTGGAGTGTAGACACTGATAGAGCACTGATAGAGGTGATTGCACAGCCCTCGGCTTTGCTTGGCACCAGACACCCCCCTCCTCCCTGTGCCTGACATTATCGTTCCCTGGCAATACTTCTGTTCTGCTGGAGCTCGTATTCCTTTAAATTTTAAAAATTTATTTTAATTCATTGCATTTTATTTATATAGGCTTTCTGACTAAGTGAAGGATACATTCATTCTTTTTGGTAATCAGAGACAGAAGAGGGATGTATCTATTTTCATCTCGTAGGATAGCTAGAATATGCATAAGAACTCACAGCACTACTCCTTCCAAAAAGCAGTAGTTACCTTTTACTGACTTGTCTGCATGCTTGTGACACTGTTGGATTCTCATGTTCCCCAGAGTAAGGGTTCTCCTATGTTTATCTGCATCACATTCAGATGAAACAACTTTAGGAGATGAGGCCGGGGGACCTCATCACTCTCTGCAAGCACGTGACAGGAGGTTACAGTGAGGTGGGGTCAGGCTCTTCTGCCATGCCTGCAGTGAGAGGATGAGAGAAAATGACCTTAAGCTGAGAGAGGGGAGATTCAGATGACATGTTAGAAAAACATTTTTCCCCATTAGGCATTAGGCTGGTCAGGCACTGGAATAGGTTGCCCAGGGAGATGGTGGAGTCACCATCCCTGGAGGTGTTCAAGAGGCAGCTGGATCTGGCTCTGGATGATGTGGTTTAGTGATTTAGGGGTTCTGGTGACAGTGCTGGGTGGACAGCTGGACCTGATGATCGTAAAGGTCCCTTCCAGCCCTGACAATTCTATGATTCCAATGTTCCATACTTTTTGTGAGATGCTGATTATGGACAAAGAAAGGAAGGGGCTTCTCTGATAATAGCCTTTGAACAGTGCTAAGTCAGAATTAGAGTGGATCCTAGCAGGATGAAGGGACATCCTTTTCATCTGAATATCAGCATTTTCCTTGTGCTTTACCTCTCATGGTTTCTCATTCTTTCCTGCTACTGGAACTCAGAAGACCACCTGTTTTCTTGCTAGAAGGGAAAAGAGATATCTGAAAAGGTGGGGTGATTTTTTTTTCTTCACCATTCACTAGAGAGCATGTAAAGGCTTCCAAAATAAAAAGTACAAGATTTTCTATTCTATGCTTCTTTTTATTTACTACTAACCCATGTTTAAACCTGTCAGACCATATTTTCAGTCTAGCTGAAACCTGTGTAGGTATTAACATCAATTTTAGTTGAATAAAACTTTGATCTAAGTTAAACAAGCACACTCTTCTAATCAAGACATTAAATAATTCATCATCAAGCAGAAAATTATATCTCAAGAAGAAATTAGAAAGCTGTGTTTCTAGAAATAAATACCTAGATCCAAATAGAAAATATTATTTTAACTGTACAGAATTAAAAAGTGAGAGAAACAGTTAAACAGCTTACTCAACTTTAAGCAGTTTATCAAAGCAACTCCAGCCTTTTCAGTCAGCACTTTTTGGTTTTCTTAAGAACAATGAAATTCTGAATTCTATCACAGCTAGGGATAGAATTCATGAAGGGATTATTTGGTTACAACAAGTAGTGTAATGTCCTCTTTCTAGAAAGTCACAAAACTTGAACTTGGATTGATTTAAATTTGAGCTCAAATTTGACAGAATATGAATTGCAAATTAATAAGGGTAATCTTCTTTAAAACATGAAATGCACAAATGACAAATTTCACCACATGTTCTTAGTTCATGTGTACTGTACATCTTGTTTCTAATTTTATTTATAGTGAAGGTCCATTTTGTCTCTTTTTTTTCTGATTCGGTCCTTGACACAAAAATTCTGAACACTTTTGAAGAATTCTAAGACATGGCTGAAAAAAATCTTGTCAACTCAGGCCGAAAAAGCAGATATGCTCACAGGTTGTGTACTATATGGGTATATTTACAGTAATTTAACTCTGAAAGGATCAGTAAAAATAAATTAAGCAAATGCCACTTTTATGACATCATTGGATAAATATTGGTAAGACAGATATTATTGCTGGATAGATTCTTCTGCTGTATAGAGAAAAAGAAACACATATTGATGACTGCTAAGTCTTTTTCTTGAGTTTGACTCACAGAAACCTAGACTGGTTTTGAAATCATGTGTAATACAACATGGTTGTGGAAACACACCTGTAATGATAGGGAATTGGCTGCTTTTGATATTGAAGCATCTGAAGTGTTGATTATTTAAAATAAAAATATCCAATTGTTTTCAACAAGGTAAATTAAAATTTCACTGTATAGGAACAGGTACCTATTGCTACTTGTTCTGTAGTCGTGTGTGAAAATCACATAAAAACTGGATTTGTATATGGTAATGATTTCAGCTGCAAAGTATAAACAATATTTTCTTGGTTGTATGAAGAATTCTTATATGAGATGGAATATTTCTGCAGTAGGGATGGAGCAAAATTGTTATATAATTAAATTGAAATATGAACTCGCAGAAGAGCCTTCAAACTTAGAATTTAAAACTTAGAATTACTCTGAAGTAACCTCTGTTCTGCTGCAGGCTGGTTTAGAATCTCATGGATTGTTGATTTCCACTGAAATAATTTTTGAAAAATATATTAAGCAACAGTTTTTATTTGTGGCATGTAAATATCTTTTAAAATGTGCTTCTTCTGCTTTTGTAATCAAGTGCTTTGAGCTATGTAGTTTGAATCCCAGGCTAGTACTTGTATATGTCTAATAGAGTTCTTGTATTTGAAGTTTTAATGGGGAAAGATTGAAAAGATGCAAGACTTTTTTCTTTTTCTTGTAAGTCAATAGAAACTCTTGAGTAGCCAGTATATCTGAATGATACTCATTTGTAGCACTGGTGTTTAGAGTTGCTCCCTAAAAATTAGAATACATATATATATATATACATATATATATTTAAAATCCATTAATAAAAAGAAATTCAGGAGTACAATTTAGAGAACACTTTCACTGTTCTGCAGGAAATACATTTCAATGAGTGATCCTTGTCTTGAAAGGACTTCAAAAGCAAGCAATGGCGATAATGAGAACATATCAAACATGTAGAGAAAGAGGAAGGCCAGACTCAGTCTAGATGAATGTGCTGCACAGCAGTGTCTTATCCCAGGAGAAAAGTACTGTAGCTGAGAATGTTAGAAATAATTGACACTGCTTTTTAACATGATCACTGTGCTGAAATGTAATGTGTCAAGGTGTCATTTTATTAAACAAAGTGGTGATTTTAATAGGAACCAAAATAGTTTCATACCACTATTTTGGAGAGCTAACAGCTTACATATATGTAGGCACTCGCCAACGCATGAATATTCACAGACTGATACTAAAAGTTAGGGAAAGAGACAATGCATTGTTTCTGAGACTTGCTGGATAAATAATTCTAAGAGTGCTTAGGGCAAATGGAAACATGCAGTTATTTCAAATGAGGTTTATCCCAGGAGAAATTATGATTGTTAATCAGCATGACAGAAAACAATAATTGCTTGCAAAGAAGCAAAGTATTGAGGTGATTAATATAATCTGAAATAAAATGCAGTAGATTAACTTGTTCAAGTGCTAGTTTCTTTCAGGTACGTTACCAAATCAATCATCGGAGGGCAAGGTTTCCCTCCTACTTTCTGTATTTGTAGAGTAGGGTGTCTTAGTTGATTTTTATGGGCTTCATTGAAATTATTTCTGATATATATCAGATGAACTCGTAACAGTCTGGTAGTGATAGCACCAGATCTCTTCCTCTGTCTCTCTGTCTGTCTGCTCTTGCAAGGCTTGTAGAGTAAACCCATTTGCATGGCACTGTACCCACTGTAGTTGTTTATCTTGTCCTCACATCATTTGGCAAATATGACAAACTGCGGAATCACCCCTCCCAATTTATTTAGTAATAAATTCTCACAGTACTATTACTACTCCAAAAGCTTATATTTTTTTTGAATTATTTTATACCCAGAATATTTTATATTTACTGAAACCTGTATTGCCATTACAATTATAGTTAACTATATATATAGAATACTTTAAAAAGAGATAATCCCCAAGAAGGCTAGTTAAGGCCTGTTAGATGTCATTGGTGTTCTTAAGAATAGTGTGTGCTGCTAAAAAATAAGTTACATTGAATGAATTAAGTATTTGTATTTTACGTCGTATATGGTTTATTTCAAAGTTACTGAGTATGACTTCTGCAGAAAGGTTCCTGGCAACAATTCCCAGATTATAGTGTTTCTTAGGATTCAAGAGCAGGATTATCAGTGTGTGTAAGCTGTGTTACTGGTTGCAGGCATTGAGATAAAGTGAATAACAAAGGACAGTTTTTGATTGCTGATCTGTAGTTTCTGAAGCTCTGGCATCTAGTTCATACGTATAGTCTCAGAATTTTTGTTTGGTTGAATCTAGAATTACTGCTGCTGTAGACTGTGGCAGAAAGGAGAGGGCCCCCTCCCCCTTCACAGCCAGTCATACTAATCTGTCACCATACATGAGGTTATGTCCTTGCCAAATGAAACTCTACAGTGACTGACTCCTCAAGTCTTTGCATCATGTCTATTTTCTCTTTTGGCAATACACAGTGCTACAGGCTTTGCAACAATTTATTTCTGAAATCATTTATTGTAATTGAGAAGTGATGTTTCACTCTGAACAGCTGTATGGGGATGTTAACAATTTAAGTTTACATTTATGCTGCCAGGAAGAAGGAAAACAATCTGAATTTCAAACTTTTAATGTTCTCTCATGCTAATAGAAGCTGCTGTGTGCTTTTTTTTGACTGGTGCAGTCCTTCACCCAAAGCTATTTTGTCTGATGATAAAACCATGAGTGTATGAAGCTTGAACATTTTTCATCTCTTTTATGACCTTATCTTTTGTGAGTGGCTTCTGTGAAGGTATCCTAACTATAGGAAGCACCTGGTAAACATACATGATATCTATGCCGTGATAAGCAGCTGCGAATAAGAAAGTAGATATGTCAGTTCTGAACTGTTCATTGTTAAAAATACTTTATTGATTTAGCTGATTGCAAAATACATTATAGAGTGCCTAACAGCTGCTGTAACATTCCTAGTCAAGAAAGTTCAATAGTTATATTGTACGAGACTTTCTGTAAGAGCCTAATACTGATAGGAACAACATGGATTAAAACAGCAGGGTTGAGAAGAACTGCTAACCCATGTGCTTCTTTAAAATACCACAACTACTTGTGGTACAAGCTGATTAAGTACAAATTGGGAAGTCTTTAATTTGTTAAAAAGATTAAAGTGAAATTACTTGTTAATATTCAAGTCTCTCTTTTCCTACTTGTCAGTGTTGTCAGAGAAGTTGGAGTTCTCTCTCTCATGTTTCTGGTAATATGTCTCTTTTACAGTCTTCAGACTTCCTGACCAACTTTATTACCTTGAATTACAGTGAATTGTCTATTGGATAAACACTAAGCTATTTAAACCACATTAAAAAAAAACTTGAACTGTTTTTGAAGACAACAGAAACAGTCAATGCTGTTAAGAAATTATAAGGTCAAGATGAAAATTCTATCCACATTACATTATTGAAGTTGTTTGAATAAGACTTTTTTTCCCCTTAGTTAAGCAGTATTTTGTGTATTCAGCATTTCAGCATAAGTCAGAGATTTGTTTCACCCAACTTTAGCTAACTAAAGATAGGTTCCTAGTCTAAGCTGTATGTTTAAGAGGATGATTCATTTCAGCTCTCTCAGACACCAAGAGGGGTCTCATATCTCAGGCATCCTAGAACAGGATGAATCACTCATCCCAGGGAAGTTTCTTTCTTCCCTGGCTATAGGAGTGTCTATGTAAGTAGTCTGGACTAGCTTAACTTTCAGGCATCTGAGGTTAAAGGTGATGATTTCTGCCAAAAACGTAACTTTAATACCGAGTATAGAGAAGTAGTGGAAATTCTAGTAGATTTGCTTGACTTGTGACTGACCATAGTTTATGGTATTATATGTGTTTGCTCATAAGAGTATTTTTTCATGCAATGAGCATTTAAAGGACAGAATTCACTTACCAGGCTTAGTTGCTAAGAAGCAACTGCTTAAACCTGCTTAAAAAGAAGCAGGTTTTGCTTCATTTTAGAATACCTATCATTGCTTTTATACCACTTCTTGATGTTGATGGGAAAAAGTTATTTATCTTTTAACTTAAATACAAAATGTAATTGAGCAGCAAAGTAAAGAAAAAAGTGTGAGAAAACCCAAAATAATAGGATTAGACAGGAATCAACAAGTTAGTAGCATATGGGTAGTATATATAGGCAAAAAGCACTTGATTGGACTTGGAAGAAGGAAATAATTATTGTCCTGGATCCAATTAAATGTCTACACCTGTAAACTGAAGAAAAATGTAGTTGGTTCTAAAGCAAATATAAAAAAATTGTCTTATTGAAACTGAAAAGTAGTCAGTGACTGAACAGAAAGAGTAAACAATGAAAAGAAAATAAATGCTGAAAGGAAATAAACTCCTTTGTGCTAAACAAATGTTAGCTGCTAAAATAGCTTTAAGTATGGGGAGAGAAAAGAAAAAAAACTTGAGAGTTGTGCTTTGTTATCAGCTCTTCTGCTAAGCCTGCTTTTGGCTTTTTAAAGTTGCACTGTCTCCAGCACCAAATAAATTGTCTTGGTTGCCCATTTCAATCTGACCTTGATGCTCAGCTGAGCCTGGGATAGACTTCACTCCCTGATGGATTTGGAAATTGACAGTAATGTACCATTTGTTGGTTTCGCAAGCAGATTGGAGTAGTGTGGGGGAACAGGAGAAATCCGTGTGGTGGCATTTCAGGTGTGTAATGCATGCTCTTGGCAGTTGGGAATTATAGAAAATATCAATGAAAATTATTAAGACTATTTCTAGATGCAAAGTTTCCTTTAATGTAAATTCTACACGTTTTATCTAATCTATTTGTACAAGACGTTCATCAATTCATGAAAACTTGACTGTGAAAACCATGTAACACTACACTTCATGAAACACTGAAAAAGCAAATTAATGGAAAGTTAAGTCATCTGGTGACATACGTTTTCAGATCTTTGCTCATCTCCCAAATGCTTAATTGCTGTGTACTATAGTTTGTGTACCTTAGCTGTTGTTCTGTCCTTTTGCTTTTCAGCCCAATCTTTTCTCACAACTTTGTCCTCTGTTAATTCTAATAGTTTCATTTGTTTGGTATTCTGTTTAGTTGCATTGATGGGAAGAATGCTGAAATTTGCAGGCTAACACCAGGTTGGCATAGATTATAACCTGGAAAAAATATTTTGGAGGTTAAATTATACAATTATCTGGGCTTCTTTTCTGTCTCAGCTAATTATTATTTCTGAATTTTGCTATTATTGTTCTGATGTAGTACATACAGCTCTATTATATACAGTGAAAGAAAAACATGTGCGTTCTACACAAAGAACATTCTAAGAACTTTCTATGTTGGTTATACATCTTGAGTTAGAAAGCAAGAATTGCCCTTGCTGTGAAGTGCTTTCCAACATTTTTGAGAAAACTGGAGTTGATCTTGCCAGGTCTGAACTTAGGAAAATTTTCCTTTGTGGCTCTCCAATGAAAGACAATTTTTTGTTGCTTTAAGTAGCTATGAATACAGAAAAATGAAGGTAAAAATATCCAATAGATTCTTCAGTCCACCCAAAGAAGGCAGAAGTCTGATTGCTGCAAAGTAACTATACAAATGCTAATTGAAAGTAGGCTAGTTGCTTAAAAATAAATAATTGCTGAAACTGCTTGGCAGAAACTTGATCGCTTTTTCATCACATGAGTATTTAGGGCTTTCTTCTGAAACGTAGCTTCAGATTGAACTGAAGCTTGTGAACTTCAAATGCCTGGCTACAGTTACACAGTCAATTTAACACAAAAATGATACTAGATATTTGTGTTGTATTCAAGTTTTATTTTACACAGTACAAGTGCCTATGAATGTTCTGGACTATGTTTTTAGTATCACAAGTACACTGAACTATAGTTTTGTGATCAAACTCTGGAGTGATTATAGTATTGTGTTTGTGTGAGTAGTAGTTTATCAGGCACTTATACTTCATATTTAAAAAACTGTGTTTTATGAATGCAAGGAAGAATGTATTATTGCAAGACATTACACGTGTACATGAAGTTAATACTTTATAGTGTTTGTATATAATCATGGACTTGAAAACTCTGGGTCACAATCTTATCCAGTATAAATATAGCTCCAGTGATAACGTGTGGGTATCTGGCATAGTTTGTTGTAATCACATTTCTTTACCTATGTTGCTAATTAAAGCTTTTGTTATCATGAGTGGGGAAAAATTTAGAAGTTACTGCTTAATTGCTGTGCTTTTTGCTCCTTCTTAGTCTCCTGTTGGTAAATCAGCAAAGGGTCTGATTTTTCAGATTGTAAAATACACATTATTTGTTTTTCCCAGTGCTGTCACTTTTTTGTGGGACAGCATTTTAAAAAAGTGTCCTTCAAGTTTGATAAAAAAAAATAAATTATAATTATTCCTATTTGACTTATGTAGTTAATTCCGTAGATTTGATTTTTTCATTCCATTCTTCTTAGTGTCTTCCTATGCATGAGTTTCTTGGATAGGTTAGTATTAA
>VZTJ01006312.1:994438-1008045 GCA_013397795.1 Orthonyx spaldingii | reverse complement strand
TTTTTTTTTTTTTTTTTTTTTTTTTTTTTTTTTTTTTTTTTTTTTTTTTTTTTTTTTTTTTTTTTTTCTTTTTTTTTTCTCTTTCTTTTCAAACCAATCCTAAGAAGGACTTGGAGATTACTGTCCTGATTTTGTTTCCTTTTTGACTGGGGAAATGTGGTAGATATAAGATCTTGGAAATACTATTTGATGTAAATTAACAAAAATCCATGAAACATAGTTAACCATAGATATAGTCTGACAGTAAGAAGAATATTGTGAAGAAGCAGAGGAAATCATAGAACGACTGTGTGTTACTCTGACAGTGAATCGGTATTATCTCTGCTATCAGATAATGCAGTTATCATTAATTTTCACATTTGCATTTCAATCTTTGGAAGGAAATGACTCTTGCCGGATGAAGATAAGAGCTCTGTACCACTATAATGAACCATCATTTTATCCCGATGCTTTGTATCCATATGAAAATGAGGCTGGGTGGTGTGGTATGTGAGGAGGGGGTGGGGGGGGTCATAGAAACATTATAACAAAGTGTCAAAAATCACTACAGACTTTTGGAACCCTTAATGAAACAAGAGGCAGTCTAAATAAATCTTCTGTAGTGAAGTGGATATTGGCTTAAAAGCAGAGAGCTGCGCTCCTAGGCTCCAGGGGTTGGGAGGGAACCTTGTTGAAGCAGGGAAGGATTTCTGTGGATCTTTATCTGGTTTCAACAACAATTTGGAACTAGGAGGAGGCTGTTTGGACATAGAATAACAAAAGTAAGGGTCTGAGAGTCATCGAGTTAACCTTTGCACTGCAGGTCTTGTTTTGACACTTGAATTCTGTTAAGGGAGGTGCAAATGCTCATGGACTGCTGGGTTTATGGTTTGGATTATGATATTGGAGATGTTTTAAGTGGTTACTGTGTATTAAATGCAGGATTTTAAATAATTATCTGTCTTGTATATAGAATTTGTCCAAGTCTTCAAGGACTGTAGTGTTCCTTGTTCTTTTTCATGCATAGCCCCAATTTATGTTGCTTACCTGAAACTCGATCTGCAGACCTCTGCATCCTTCTGTTTTAGGTCTGATTGACTAATACCATTGTTACTGAAATACACTTGCACTATATTCCACTTTTTTAACCTTTATGATGTAATTAGTGCCTGTAACTTACAGACCTCACTGTACATAATTTGGACTCACTGTCAAATGTCTTCTAAAATTTGGAACTCTTGAGGTTTGCCCTGCTTCTTTTTGTAACAAAAGCTGAGATTCTTAGATCATGAAATGATTGTAAGAACTGGTATTTAAATATATGATATTTTAAAAGTAATTTTTAGTGTGTAACCCTGCACCATTTATAGGAACACCAGGATGTCAATCCTGTTGTGACCATCTGGGATTGATGAATTATTCTGTTAGCTGTAGCAGCTGCTTCCTCAGGGACCTTTCTCAAGGTCTCACCTCTCTCTTCTTACATGATGGGAGTCTTCACTTCATAATGAGAAGATGCAGGTCTAAGAAGCAGAAGGAAAAATCCGTTACTCCTATGTTAATACATTCAATTGTGACAAAAGTGGAGTAGTAAATAAGTGTTAAAGTGGTCCCTGTCATGATTTTGGTAGAGGCCAGCAGACACTCTTCCCAAGTAGATCCCAAGGTGCAGAAGGCTAAAGCATTCTAGGGAACATTCTCCAGAGGTAGTTTCTGTGCTGCCACCTGATTAAAGGCTAAGGAAGTCTCCTGGCGCATAAACATGGCTATACTTGGCCTCCATGCCCACAGCTGTTCTTTGCCACATTTAATGGACCTTTTGTTTACATCTGACAGACATACTTGGTGCAGAAGTTGACTGTTCTTCAAGACAGTTGATCCTGTTGGTGGACTGTTCCCTGTATTGGCCTGAAGGATAGGAATGTGAGAGTAGCTGGGTGAATTCACATGGAAGTAGCAGCCAAACCTTTGCTGTCATCTTTCCCATGAGTAGTTTCAATTTTTCTAGAAAAGAGGCTGTTGCATGACCTACACTGAGCATGTGTAATAGATGGGGAGAAATTTCACTTATGGTCACACCTGACAAAATGAAATTCTGCCCTTTAGCCAGAAACAGTGGTCACCAAGGCTTTAAGAGAAAATTGACGTGTAAAATAATTAAAATCATGTGAATAGGCAGTAATAAATTTTGAAAACTAAGACATATTTCCTGTTATGATGTCACTTGCTATGGTGACTTCTGTAGCATCTCTTTAATAATGCGAGGTGCAAATATTGTAGGATTCTGTAAACCTGGAGACATGGATTGTCTCATTTGACTTGCAGCCTAAAATATCAAAAAGCGGTGACTTCATCACTGAATACTGGAGCTCTTGTCAAGCCTTCCAACTGTTTTGTCACTTGAAATGCCGTTTCTTTATCATTATATCATTAACATACAGTATATATTATAATGCATATTATTATATATTAATGTTATTAATAGATAATTATGTTGTTGTTAGCATGTATATGTGAATTTAATTTCAAAATCAGTTGCTATAGAAATGAGCCTAGTTTAGAAGTAACATTTTGTATGTACATTTCACGTGTGTAGAACTTCAATTTTATTTAATCAATTAGCATTTTAGAATATTTTCAAATGCAAAACTTCATTTTTATCCAAGTCAAAATGCTTCAGAAAAGTGAAACTAGCTAGAACCTTCAAGTCTATTAGTTTTTGGTTTTTTATGGCATTCCATTCATTTACTATTTCTGGTCCTTTATTTACCCATTTGTGAAATATTTTATTTGATATAGCAAGGTTTTTAATTTTTGGTGTGTTAGGTGTAAATTGTTCTTTGGAAACCATCTTGAACTTCAAGTGGGCGAGTTTCTAGATTAGAGTCATGGTTTAGAAATGGCACTGCCTAATTTAGAGCTCCTCCCTCCCCAGCTCTCGCTCTTCCCCCCTCCAGTGGGAGATACAAAAGGCAGAGATTATGGGTTGAGGTAAAAACAATTTACTAGAAACAGCAATGAGATAAAAAAATGGACAGTTCCAGTGACAAGCCTAATAACAACAGTGTATGTAAGAGAGGGTGTTTACATGGGAAATGCTCATTGACGCGGCACAGCTCTGAGACAAAGAACAAAATGGTCAGCTCACCCGCCATGTGCCACCTTTTATTCCCAACCACAAGCCACGCCGCTCCTTCTCGGAAGTGAGGATCCCTTACTTCCACCCCCCAGCGATGATGTGCATGGTATAGAATAACAACATGGACACGTGCACACAGCTTCAGACTGTGCAAAATTAACCCTGTCCTTGGCCAAAACTAGGACAACTAGGTAAGCTTGAAAATGATCTGGTATCTGCCTAAACTCCTTTGTACTTCTGTACATCCAGCAAGAGGCAAGAGCATTGGCCTGACTTGTAAAAGTCATTGAACTCCGAATGAAAGGTGATACATGTTTGAAACTTATTCTATTTTGATTGGCATTTATGTTTCAGGCACAAAAGACTTCTTGTTCTCTGAAAAAAGTTGATAGCTGGGAAGGGAAGAATCATCAGATTCACTAGGTACTTCACTTTGGACATGATACGCTATATAGTGGATATTATGTAAAGTACAAATCCCTGTAGGTCACACAGTGAAGGACTCTTAGTCTGTGAAATTCTGCAGGGAATCAATGAACATCTGCATTACAATACATTGTTTCTTGTAGTTTCATGCACCAAGGGACCTGCAGAGGCTGCCAGAAAGCTCTGTACTTTTCAGCTGTCTCCACTGTAGTTTGGCCATAAAGGCAGTGTTACGCCCTGGTAATTGCAGAGGACTGGGAAACAGTTTTGGGAGCAGAGTGGGTGAGAATCAAAAGGGACATGTAATCAGTCCACAAATATTTTGTTCTTTGTTGTGTTTTTCCCGTTAATTCAGCTAAGATTATTGCATTCAGAATACTGCATGGCAACGCTGGTTTGAACAGTTGAATGATGGATGTGTTAATATATTGAACCATATGCACAACACAGCATTATTTAATGCAGTTAAGGTGTAGTCCAGTAGTTGGATGCAAATACCTACTGAGATATTCTAGTGACTTTATTTCTTAAATTGGCAGTTTTCAGTGATTAATTCTGTATTCAGTAGTTCACTGAAGGAAACACTGTGATTTTCAAAGTACAGTGTCCTTCTAAACCTTCAAAAGCTGCTTTATTTACTCTCTCTTAAGACATCATAGGATAGAAGTTGAAATAATATAAATAAAACAACAAAAAATTATCACCAGGAACCATTGTACCTCCTTTCAAAAGAACTAACTTTTGCTGAGAGTAAAAAATTTAATGTGACATATGATACTGTATTTACTCACAAAACTACACAGTTCAGGACGGTTAGAGTGAGAAAAGGAAACTGGACATTGTGGTCATGGAACTGGAACTAAGGGTGGAGCCCTCTCTCAATTCTGACCTTGACTTTCTGTGTTTAGCTCAATGAGACCAGCTTAGCACACATTGGATTTAGATTTAATTGCCGCATTTCATTTTTAGGGTGCTTTACCGTTGTATTCTCAAAAGGAGTATATGAATTGAATAGTAGACCTTAGTTTGTCTCCTTGATTTAGGCTTCAGAAAAGGATATATGCAAATGATCTTTGTAAAGTACAGTAATGGTCATCATATGGAAATGCTGCAATAAACCTTTATACAATCACTCAACACTTATTCATCAACATGACAAAAGTAAGAATGGCAAAAGTCTTAATAGCATCAGACCTCATTTTGATCTAATTACAGAATGTGTAGTTCTTTAAACATGTTCTAGTGGAAACTGTGAGAAACCCCAGAATCAAATATTCAGAAGTATGGTCCAGGGTTAAAACTAGTAAGATATTTGGGTAGGCAGAAGTAATAATGATTAAAGCCTGTGTTTGGAAAGCTGTAACTCTTAGTTTTTCCTGCAGTCAGCTGATTACCTTAGGCATTCTAAAATAGCTGTGTAGAGGACATTTTGTTCCTGCCCCTTTCTCCCCCTGACAAAGATTTCAGAGTGTTCTGAATGTGCTCTTTATTTATCAGATTTGATTCCAAAACTATTTTTAATCTATAGCTTATTAAATCATATTCATGGGGAAGCTGCTTGCATATGCCTTTGGTAGTGTGGGCAGCCAGTCCAGTCCAATTGCATCTCTTATGATATGTTACAGAAAAAGTGAATCAAATCGTCCCATCATCACTTACTCTTTCCCTTTGCTCCCCTTTGTCTCTCTCAGGACTTTCAAGCAATGTATTCAAGATGAAAACCTTGAACAGCCATATTTGACTTCATAGCATATTTTTGGGGATTATAGGAAGAAAAACTTTACAGTATTTTACATAACTTTGCTTTAAGTAAATATTGCACTGTTACACATAGCTTTATTTATTTTATAAAACAATATTGTCTGATATATTTCAAAGTTTGGGGATAAAGCTGTAAAAATCATATTTTACAGAGAGAAAATACTTGGGGTAGGCTTGTTCAGGTCTGTGCTGTTCTGATTTTATGGCAGTATAATTGTGTTGATTTTAAAGATGCTTCATCAGCATAAACCCACAATGATGGACTATTTTGGATAATTTAGGAAGATAATATAATGTATACACTAGGGACATACTGTTCCAGAGTGTCTTGTGTATGCATTTTGAACTGAGTGGTTCTTAAAGGAGACTGAATTTCAGATTACATCATTATATGAAGAAAACCCTTCATTAAGTTATCTGAACTTTGATACTTATAGTGTGGTGCCAAAATTACTAATCAGTTCATAAATCTTTGGCTTGCATATATAAATAGATACTAGTTCTCATTAAAAAAAATGAGACTGTCTGGAAAGCACTCGTGATACACATCCAGTCAGAGTTTTCTTAGTTGACCACAGTCCAATTTTCAGGGCTTGTGTAATACAACATTGTAAATACTTCATATAATTTGTTGCCATCTGATAAAGTATGTATCATAACAAAGTATATTTACTTAATATTTTTACTATAGTGATTTCTACTTTATTATTTTTATTGACTTATTCTCAGGAAAAAAACCCTTTTTCCCTAATTACAGAACTGCTCAACATTTGATACTGACTGTTTTTCAAAGTTATGTATTGGATACCAACTTTTCATGGAACTTTTCTTTAGGAGGAGCTCTCTAAATATGTGAGTATTTTGAGCAGCCAGAAAAGGAAAAAACCTGCAATGAAACAACAGATATTTTGGTGTGTTGGGTTCCAGTAAGAGTTACCATATAGTTTAATTACTCTAACACTTTAGCCATCAAATTTTGAGCGTCTTCCAAGGAAATTATTTTCTCTCATCTTGTCCTGCTAATCATTATTTTAATAGTTGCAACTTACTTAGGTTTTTTTTCTATATTGTCATGCCACAATGTGTGAGTCATCGAAGAATGGTGTGATAAGGTAGTTGACAGGGATGTAGAGCTTTAAATGGTATAAAAGTGCCAGAAGACATCTTCAGGGGACCCTGAAGAAGTGTCCTTCCATATTGCTATGGTACCTTTAAATAAGTGACCTGCAAAGCAATGGACAGTCAGGAGCATCGGAGTCTGTTCCCCATGATGCACAAAGTAAGCTTCAGGTTTCTTTTATACTTTTCTGTAGGAATGCGTCTGATTACAGAAAAGTCAGTCTCCTTGGATTCTGCCTCTCGTCAATATATCCTGCAATGGCATGTGTATTGACAAGCATGATGTAATAGATTAGTTGCTCAACTGATTCATTGGTCTCACATTGTTCAGTGTTCTGTATACTGGAAAGCTCAGTCAAGAAATTAAATACTCTAATAGTACTAAGAAACCGATCTTTCCTGTTAAAAAGCCTCTTGCCATCTGCTTGCTTTTTAATTTTTCTCACAAAAGAGACAAAAAATAGCTTAAATTTTTTAGAAGGGAAGTCATATTAGTTTCATCATTTCTCAGCTTCTAGGATCATTGCACTATAAAAATGCTATGTGTGTTTCCCAAAGCTTGGACATATCATGATGCTTATCTAAAGAGAAAAAAATGATATATTTTTAAAAGAAAAATGCTGACCTAGTTAGTGAGGCTGAAACCATTCATTAATTAGAAGTCATAATTGCAATTACATGGTAAAATTAATTTATCACGAAAATAATCCTATCAGTTTTCCTTTTTGGAAAAATGGAACCAAATGATTTTAGCAGCCCATATTGCTTAAGGCTGATATTACAATGATACTGGTTTAGAGTGAATAAAGTAATCAAATTCTATTTTCAAGATCTGAAATTCTGAGACATAGATTCTGTGTCATAGATAGTTTGTATTATATGAGATTCACTTGAGCTGTAATTTTGTAATTACATATAATATATAAAGCATATATGCACAGATAAATGCATAAAAGGAATATAATGTGTTGAAATTTAAAAAGAGTGAATTGAAGATAACATAGCACATAATATATAGAAAAATTCATGTAATATGGCAAGTATGCTACAGTGTGTGAAACTGAGAATGCCTTTTCTACTCTCAGGCTATTTAGACTTCCTTGATATTCAAATGTTAATGTACATTAAATGGAATTTAAGGAGGTCCACCTTGGTGGACCTCAGGCAGCCCTGGCAAGTAGTGATCCTTAGGGATACCACTTTACGTATATATTTGCAAAAATGTGATAGCCATGAAATATAGTCCTTTGATGACATCATAACTGTGAAATACGACATTATTTTGTTCACCAGCAGTCAGAGCTTTGCTTTATCTATATTAAGCAGTCTGTATGCATAAATAAAGAATACCAAATGCTGAAGCTGACTGCTGTAACCCAACAAGACCATCTTCAGCTGAAGAACTCATCACTCTCTCTGATGTCCTGTGGATATCAGGGGACTATTTGTAGAGTAACTTGCTGTCAAATATCACTAAATTTAACAGTGTCTTCTCTCCAGAATTGAAGTAATAAATGTTGTGGGTTCTGTTAGACAGCTATATGTCCAAATTCAGCAATTACTTATGCTTTCTTAAATTTTAACAGAGGGCAGAAATTTATTATTTTATGTCAAGCTAGTCAAACTTGGTCTTTAAATTTAAGGATCTCAAATATATAATTAAAATTTCTGGTCCTATTGAAGTAAATAGAAAAGTACAGACTGATGACAATGGAGTTAATACCTAGTCTGTTAATGGCTAGTTAATATATTAATATATATATCATTTGCACAAGACTCACAAATGTACTCTTCAGGAGAAAGACTGTTAGCCACAGTCACCAAGGGAGAGTTCATCTGCCTGCACTTTGTTATTAAAGGGAGAGAAGAACAAGTACACTTTTGAGTACCTGAAAATATTTTAGGTCTCCAAGAAAAAGACTTCATAGAAGAGTGCAAGAAATCCATGCATAAATCTATCTGTCCAGACTAACCTGGCATTTGAAGATAGAATCAATAAGTCCTACTTTATATTTTTTCTCTATGGGTAGTAAGAAAAAAAACTACTTTCAGAAAAACGTTTTTAGTCTTCTAGGCTCCCATTTTGCAAAATATTTAAACACTTTTATTTTAATATGTGTGAGCATGCCAGTAAAGAACAGAACTATTCACATGCACTAAGCACAAATGTGTTTGTAGGACTGTGGCCTTAGCTCAGAAGCTCTTCCAGGAAGAAGCTGCCTTTATCACGGTACTTTCTACCTACTCAGCAAACTGCTAGCTTGCATAAATTAACAAGGATGCAAATCAAAGCAATACTAAAGTCCCCTTTCTACTCCTCTGGAAATGGAAAAGGCCTTACAGGTAGACTAAATTACTTCAGCAATACCAAGAATTCTGAATACAGTGAACTTCAAATTGTAGCTGCTTCAGTTTGTGTTAATTACAGAACATTATTTCATGGATTTGCTTGATTTTCTGACTTACTGTTTTAAAACACTTTTTATTAAAATACTAAAGATAAGAGGTTTTGACTTGTATATACTTGTTGAAAGAAATATTTTTCTTTTCCTTTGAGAAATAGGAGCTAAATCTTGAGGCTGCTGTTCATTTCATAACCACTTCATTTTCAGTGGTGGGATAGTAAGGTCTAACATAACATGTTAATTTTTTTTAATGGAAAACTAATTTAGATTCTGCAATCCTTTCTTATTTATTTTAAATTTTAGAAACCCAATCACGTTTTATGTCTCTGATTATAGCTGTGGATACAGTCTTGTGCTGTCATAATGCATAGGAGTCCTGATCTTGTTTTATTTTCTAGTGGTATGATTTTACTCTAACTGTGTATATTTTGCTGTAACAGTATATAGGAATATACCAATATAAAGAATTGAGAGAAGAAAATATTTAAATATTGTACAAGGGTAGAAAAGGATTGTGATACATATTGTCCAAAATGTTCCTAAGGACAAATCTTTTCTTAAAGGAGCTAGTTTTGGGGTGGGGTTTGTCTTTTACAGTTTTTTTTTTTTTTTTAATTAAAAATACCATATGTATGATTGCAGGGGTATCCTGAAATACCCTGTGTGAAGCATCAGTGGCTCTTAGTTTCTTCTGAAAATCAGGTCTATACTGCCTATTGTTTTAATTATTAGCAAACTCCAAGCAGTATTTTAGAATTATGATTGTTGCTTGATGATTTTTTCAAGCTTCAGTTGATAAAGTAAAACTTAAATCTTGACAGTTCAGCGGAATAAAAGAAAACATATCCTTTTAAACCTCTTGTTTTCTCAATGCCTGTTACTTAACTGTGGTGCATCCTATTTGTATTTTTATCAACTTGTTTTCTTCAATTTTTCGTTTATGCAGACACTTCCTACTCTTTAACTTTCGCCTTCCTTATGCAATATTTGCAGTAATCAAACAAGTCCACGTATATTATTTTTTGTTTGCCTTATGGCTATGCATTATGAGAAAGAAGGCATGAGATTATTTCACTGAATACATTTACTTCATATGAATACTGTAGCACCTAAGCTTAGGTGTGCTTCTCTCTTGTGATCGTGGCCCAGTGATACCTCCCTGTTGTATTGGTCATCCCCACCTCTCTGCCTGCACTTGTGTTCTCCTTCCTTCATCCACGCAGATGGTCACAGCACAGTAGCTGTCAAGTTGACAGTCCAACAGTGCTTAGGAGAGCAAAATTCTTTACATTTTGACTGCTTAAAAACAATTCACAAAAAATGTGTGCAGCAAATAGGCAGTTTCCCCAATGTACTCATACATGTGCTGAAGAAATGTCATTTTCCTTTTCAGGTTTTGTTTCCTTAATAAAAAGGAAAACATTTTGTTGTTCCTGTTCCCTTTTTCTCAGAAATTCATACTTTCTGATCATCTCCTTTTATATTCTTGGTCTGGTTTTGTTCATGTTCTTAATTTTCACTCTGCTCTGTATTCATTTTCCTTCTATCATTTATTTCCTTTGATTCTATTAAAGTCCTTTTTCCATGTGGTGTGTCTTTCATGCATTATAATTATAAAATATTTCTGTTTTCTCTTCAAGAACTCCAGATTTATTTACCTGGCTTTCTAAGTTTGGATATAGAGTTTCCTACGGTATTTTATCAGAGTACAGGAGAAACGAGCACACTATTGCTGCTCGTGGCTCTGCTGTATTTTCAAAAAGCATCTGCTCGTGTTCATTTGATTTTTTTTTTCCTCAGCTATGTATATAACACACGTATATGTATCATCAATTCAGTGAAAACACCACAGAGAAAATGAATTTTATGAAATTGGGAGGAAGTTTGCAGCAAGCAGTGGATTATATTGGTGTTATATAGCTATCTCATCAAAAGGTAGCAAATGCACAAGACCTTTTGCGCTTTTCAATTTGAAAGAAAATTATTTCATTAGAAAAAAAAGAACCATCACTCTGGATGTTGGAGAATGCCAGAGCCTGATGAAACCAGCTGAAGAGACAAACTGAGTGTACGGATGCAGATTAGCCTTCAGAAGATGAGGGTGTAAAAGGGATTTAATGGTAGGATGGATTATAGAAATCCTTGTAACAATGTTAAATAATTATAGTTCCAGCCGAGATCAAAGCAGTGCTGATTGAACCCCCTCAAGCTGTTAACACGGAGTATCTTGAAGGAAAAAAAAAAAAAAAAAAAGGAAAAAAACCCTCTGAGATTGGTCAGCCTGTGCTAACAGTGTCCTCTGATCTGGGGAAGTTCTGACTCTGTTGAAGGTGCAAGTTGTGGGGGAGGGAAAATAGAGAGAAGGATTTATCTGTCCGAGTAGCCTGTTTGAGTGGAGGGGTTGTTTTTTTTTTTTTTTTAAGGGAGGAGGAAGGGGTTATTACAATCAAGGCTACTGGAGTTCACACACTTACTGAAATTGCAGTAAACTTTACAGTTGGCTTCTTTCCATATTGGAAAAAGGATTAAATTTCTTTAGCAGAACTCTGATCTGTAACAGAAAATTATTAGACTCTTTTTTTCTTCCTCCCCCCACACACCTTCCCCCCACTTTTAGACTATGGTTCCTATACACACACCTGCCCAGAAACAACTATTAGTAGTGATAACTGGAAGAATGTCTTTGTAGTAGCGATACTTAGCTGCAGGCAGGGAGTACAGTTGCTATGCCCATTCAACAGCATTAAACATTTATTCTCATTGCCTTGCCTTCCTGGCATTCGTGCCTGGAGGATTATGCTTATGCCTCTATTAATAAAAAAAGGCAAGTCAAAGTTAAATACTTACGGTTTGGTGGCGTAGTAATGTGGCGTAACCAAAGCTTTTCCTTTTATGCAGCTGTCTGTAAAGTGCATCACATCTAGTTTGTTGCAAAAGAAAATGTATGACTTTAACGAGGTTGAGGTATATTTCCAGTGATGGTGTGTTGACTATGTTCAGTTCTAAGTAGAAATGTAGAGGGTACATTAGCTGAGTGAAAAAAACAAGGGTGAAAATGACAGCTTGTGGACTGGAACTAAATTATGGAATCCTAGAGTGGTTTGGGTTGGAAGGGGCTTATTTTTTTCCCGCTAGATCAGGTTGCTCAAAGCCACATCCAGCCTGGCTTTGAACAGCTCCAGGGATGAGGCACCCAGTATTAGTTTGTTCCCCAGCTCTGTGCTGGGACTGCAGGTGAGTGAGAATGACCATGACTGAATGGACATAAAGCATTGACAACTGCTGGACATCACTCTCCCTCCCTCTCTCCCCCCAACCCCTTCTTTTCCCCTTCTCACTCCTGTATGACTGTGTTTTTGAACAAATATGAGTGTTTTGTTTCCTGGGTACTCCCAGTCTACTAAATGCCAATCAGAGTGTGTATTAACGAACTTCTCTGTATTTCAGAAAATAATGATGCATGTCAAAACCCCTGAGCAGTTCTCAATTCCCTGTGTAAGAAGCTGCAGTAATATTTTCCAAATGTTGTAATTAAAAGCTGGTATCAAAAACTATTACTTTTTTAAAATTCAAAGATAGCTTTGGTATTGGTTTATGAACTGTTGTATGAGACCTACCTAGGGACATTGTTAACCTGTTAACTTAGGTAAGATGCTTCTTACTTAAATTCCGAGAAGCAGTTTATGTTGAGGGGGCCTTAAATAAATCTGTGTGCCTTGGGTCAGGGATTAAGACTTTATAATGGCACCATCTTCAAGGAGTTCTATGGCCTTTTCTTTAAAAGTGACAGTCTTTACAGGCATCTTGAAGTATCCATAGATGTCCAAGTTAAAGGTACAGGTTCTGTGTCTATTTTCCTGGCCAAGTCCTATGGAAAACATGGAGGTCTGTGTTGTGATGCTCTTCTGGGGCATTTTCCCACCATGTAGGGTTTAATAATGTAAAAAATATTGCAGAAAATATTGAGCTTTCAAGTTGAAAGTGTGATCTAAGACAAGATAGAAATGATTTTGCAGTAATTGCTGAGACATCTTGGCCAAGATCTGCTAAGTTGTTTAGGTGTCTTAACTATTTGATATGTAGTAGTTTGTAAAGTTAAATGTATCTATGGGAGCAAGGTTTAGTTTTTAATCAAACTGGTAGTTACACTGCTGGATAGAATCAGATAATTCCAATAAGTGAGCTTTAAGGAGGTGGTATGCTAGTTCAAAACTACCTGGCATCTATTAAGCAAGGGTTTTAAACGTGTTTTACTGGGATTGTGGAGTCTTGAAGTCTTGGACAGGGATCTCTCAATTCCATTTTATAAAGGGACAGTTTGAAGGAAGGAGTTGATGCTATTTGGACATACAGGTCTTATTCTTATGGTTTTATTTTGGGTGTAGTGAAAACTGATGTGATAAATGCTTTGGAGAAGAAATCACCATGTCAGCCTGTGCTAACAGCTGAACTGTCAGGATGAGGGTTTTTTTACTGGAAATAGGAAAGAATAATTTCTTTTTGAGACCAAACATAAGTTTTTTGAATTGACAGCAAACCTGGTTAAGACCATGTATGTAGTGTGGTTTAATTTTGAAACTGAATATGTGCAGTGTTAGTAAGAAGAGGGAGAAGAAAGAGCTTCTGAAACAGTACTTTGAAGGACAATAGTTGAAAGCAGGAGGGGAGGATAAAGGAAGCCACTAGCAATGTTTCTTAAGTTGAGGAAGAGTTTCATTGTCTGTCTTTAGAGAATGTGCAGAATTTTTTCTTTCCTTTTTTCCCTTTCCCCTCCCTCC
>VZTJ01006312.1:916001-994402 GCA_013397795.1 Orthonyx spaldingii | reverse complement strand
CTAGGGTTCTGCTACTGCTATCAAAAATGAATAATAAAATTGGGAATCAATGTGAAATCTTAAATTCTCGCATTGTTAGTTTCTTCTGTGTGACAGAGTCATTCTGGATGAATCTTTCTTTCTTGTATCAGGTTGCCAAACAAAGAATTAAAATTTTTTTTTTTTCCTCTCCCTCACCATCAGCTTTCCCTCTTGCTTTCTAACCCTTCCTGAAATTGCAGAGGAAGAGTTAATAATGGAACTAGCTCTAGTGCATGTTACATACCTATTCTTACTTCTTCTTCACACTTTAAAACCCTTCACAGAGGATTTTAGAATGGGAAAATGCTAAATCAGCTCTTTCCCTGTCCTTGGCTTCTGAGCTTTTTTTGTCATTGTGCTATGGAAAAAAGGATCAGACTCCAAACCTTTAAGCAGTAGCTGCATTTGGAAATAATCTAAAGTAAAGAGATGTCTTTGTGCAATAAGGAACACCATTGTTCCTCTTTGTGTTCTGAAATGACAAATTATTGCCCCTTGACAGTAAATTTGAAATCAGATAACTGAGATCCACTGGATGATTTTTATCTCCAGAGTCCATGTAAATTTGTTGTATGCTGTGTGTTGTGCATAGTGTTTGTAGGAGTGTGGTACAGCTCAGAGTTATATCCAGCCTCATGTGGATGATTCGAAGATCTGGCATTTTATGAGACCAGAGGGGAAAAATGCCTGATTAGACTTATACCTTTCCTGGTTATTTCCAATTGACATTACTATTTTAAAGCTAAATTGTTCTCCATTTTAATATAACTTCCTACATTTTTATTTAGATTGTGCTTACAATATGAATGGTTCTAGGTATAAGTTAAAATATATATGAGGGAGAGGGCAACCTTTCCCCTCCTTAATGTCCTCCCCCTCCAGCCACTGTTTGTACTTCCAGGTATGAAAATACAGTATAAAGATTCCTGCTCAATGTCTGTGAAGACACTGGAAAAGAAGCTATTGGTTTTGATATTCCTTTCTTCATTTTTTTTTTTCATCTTTATTCATCTTTTATTAAAGAACAAAGGACAGGAAATAAAATATTTTTAGGCCTTGGTTAAATAAGTGTATTAGTGATAGTTATGGCTGGTGTGTGGCATCCACTGAACCTGGAGTTACATGCATGTAACACTTTTTGTATTTGACACCTTTCAAGTATGGAGGTTATCATACACATTAACAAAAAGCAGAAAGGAAAGCAGTTGCTCATAAATTCCAGATTTCTGGATGTTCTGATTTGTTTCTGAAATTTTGCTAGGAAGAAATCTGTTTTATGAAGAATTTCCTTTTAAATTGATTCTGTAGGACTTTGATAACATCTGAAATCGTTATTTCAATATCTTGCATTGTGCAGTGTCCTGCCCTATATGGTACTTTATATGCAGCTATAAACTAGCATCTCTCATTCAGATTTAAAGATTTCCTGTTATATTATAAATGATAATCAAAATTGCACAAAATTGATTGGAATACAAGCCAAAATGTGGTTTCCAGTCTCAAAAACACGATTTAAAGCTATTATTTAAAGATGGAGTTTCAGCTACTGTCCCGCCTTTGAACACTTTCATTCTTTTAACTTTAATGCTTGTTTACATTTCTAAGACAGGCACCAATTTAAACCTTTCTGAGCACAAGTACTAGAATTTACTTTCACAAGTATAGGTTACTGCGTGCTACCTGTATAGGTTACTGTGTGCTAACTGTAGTAATTTCAGGTGCTCAGGTCACATGTACATGTGGGTGTTTGCACATTGAAAGCACAGAGCATGCATCAATTTTTTATGTTTTCCATATCTACCAGAAGTGGACATATTGAAAAACATAACCTTGTGATTTTTTTATACCTGTTTGTAGTAACATCTAAACAACACTCTAAATATCTATTTTGTGTATGTATCATCAAATATATTCACAGCCAACCACTTGATCTTTCTGACATATGATTTTTAAGAATTCTTTTTAGGTCACCAGTTAGATTTATGAATTTTGGGTAAGTGAACTAGGATAGATGCTCAGACAAGAACAAAGGCACATCTGAAGACTTAGTGCTCAAGCCTGATGTAGTTTTCAGAGGCTATAGTATGGTATACTGACAACCATAAAATCCTACTGTACTTAGCACAGATAGAGTTCATTTCAGCTTCATAATGCTGTACTTTATTAATAATCAATGTATATAGACTCAGTTTTAAAACAGAAACAAATCAGGAAGCCTCATCTTTTTTCTCTACCAAATTCCCATGTTTGAAAAGCAGAATGTAGAGAATGACTATGGTTTATTTCTTATAATTATGAATTTAATTTCAAAGTCATGCCTAGCTATATTTCTCGTCAGTGGAATCCTGAATTAATGTGGGACACTGCCTCCTCCCCACCCCAATCTTCACCTTGAGTTTAATGATGCCTTTATGTCAAGTTAGGTTGTTTTCTTAAATTTTAGTGTACAATTGAACTTACCTAACTCAGACAATAATATGGCTTGCTCACTCACTTTGAGGTTCACTTAAATAACTAGTCCTCAGATACTTTTTCAGACACGGAGCTTGGGAAGAATTGACATGGGCTCGTTTACAGCCACGCACAAAGCAGCAGGACATCTCACTGCCACGTGCAAATGAGAGTCATGATGCTTTTGGCTCAACATCGAATTTAGGTGTTGACTTAGGATTTTGGTTACACTTAAATAATACATATTTCTAAAGATGTGATAACTTGGACATAGGTAACTAAGGTGGTAGTATAAACAAGCGCTATAGGTGCCCCTTTTCTCCCAACAGACTCTTTACTGTAGCCCTCTTCGTAAGTGAAAGGGGAAGATTAATGGGGAAATAGTTGTGGTGTAGGTTCTTCAGGAGGAAGCTATCATTCTGTTACCACTAGAAATAGCATCTTCCAAGCACTGAAAAAAGGATTTGGAAATTGGGGTGCTATATAAAACAGCAAATGCTCCTGAGGTTCCAGAGCAAGGTCTATGGGATGACTGGAAACAACTTTCTGGTCTACTGAAGCTGGTGAAAGATAAGGCTCTTTGTGGTGGATGTCTTTCAGCCTTTCTTGTTCTTCTGAATCTATTTTACCACTGCTGCATCTTGCAAAAGAGGCTGCCACCTAGAATGTGGTGGAGTTGAATTTACAGAGAACAAGGTATTTAAATAAAGAGGAGGCCCTTGAGGTATAATGGGAAAGATCTGTCCCTACTGGTACATGCGGTATTCAAACCTGTGTGAAATAATTACAGTATGCAACCTATATGGCATTATACTTTCTGTGTTTCTCCTTTGGACACATCATCTAAATCATCACTAGACCACCTCAGCAGCTGTAACTACCTAGTTTTACACTTTGCCTTGCTCAGTGGCTTGCTTTGGCTCAGGAGAGACTAACTGGGGGCTGGCAGTGTTGTGGGGACATACATTTCCTTTCATGATTCAGAGGTCTGCAGCAACTCAGTCAAAAATAAAAGAATCCTATAAGCGAATAAAATGTGAATTGAATACAAGGTTCCTGATTTATCTAAAAGCATTCGCTAAAAGTACTTCATTTCTTTTACTGCTGCAATAAAATAATTTTACAGTTAGTAGCATATAACTTACAGGAGTGACAAATTTGGTACTTAAAAAATATTTAGGTTAAAAAAACCTGTCACTTCCAGTAAGTCATTTTTAGAGTGTAATCACTTTAATTCTCCTCTCTAATTTTATCACCAGGAGACAAGCTCCAAGCCCCCTAACCTTCTGTAAAAATCTTTGTGCTGCTGCTTGTGGTGGCTTCCAGTCAGAGTGACAGAATGGGGATCGAGGCTGGCATGGCTGATCTAGGAATGAGGGAAACATGTCTTAGTATCTAGCAGTCTAAGTGGTAGATAAACATCGTTAATGTCAGGTCACTTGAAGTCTAAGTTTAACATAAAACAGTAACTTGTCAGAAAATACGGCATGAAACTTATGACATGTCCTACTTGGACTGGAAAAACTGTAAGCATGTGGTGACAGTAATATTGCAGTGGCACAGCTATTGATTTAAAGAGTTGTTTACAGCCCTGCAGAAGACAGGCTATTTGAGCTGTACTCAGGGTATCTGTTCTCTGAGAGTGGTCTGGCGTAGTTATAACACAGCAGTGCATGGTTTACATTGTAGTATTATGGATTAGCATCACTGAGGCAATAGCAGTCTGTGAAGAGGGGAGGACAAAGTCTTCGTTCCAGAATAATCCAGCATTGCTGGAGTCCAAACCCAACATGTCCTGTCTCTCTTTGCTTCTTGCACTATGATTTTCAGGCATTAAGAAGCTACCAAAACTGAGAAGCTTATTAGTCCACCATTCATATGTTTCTTTGAGTTGGATTAATTTCTTGGGTTAATACTTTGATGTTTTATAGGAAACTTGATCAGAAAACTCAGGATATGCTGGGAAAAATATATAAGAAGTAAAAAGAACAGAATAAGTTGAGATCAAAATTTTATACTGAATAGAATCATGGAATAGTTAGGGTTGGAAGGGGCCTCAAAGATCATCTACTTCCAACCCCCCTTCCATGGTCAAGGACACTTTCCACTAGACAAGGTTTCTCAAAACCCCATCCAGCCTGGTCTTGAACACTTCCAGGAATGTGTCATTCACAGCTTCTTTGGGCAACATGTTCTAGTACTGCACCACCCTCAAGGAACAACATGACTCTTGGTTCATATATCAAGAAAATAAATTTTTCTCTTTATTAAACACCCTTTTCTCCTTTCTTCCATTTAATTAGCCTTGGGTTTTGTAGTCCTGAGATTAGGGCACCCACTTAGGTAGGGAGCTGAGTTCATATATGTTCTTCCAGAATTGATTGTATTTAAATTGAGCTGATTCTTTGTTCAAAAATATGCTAAATTCTGGAGGAGCACACAGAAATCCACATCCCTCTGTCCTTAGGTGATAACCATGCCAAAGGTGCTATTTACATTGTAAGTTCTTGGTTAACAAGTTTTTATTATTAACATAAAGGGTGGATAGAGAGGGTGTATAGAGAATTTCCCCTTCCTTTTAAGTATTTTTGGAGGCAAAAGAAATGGATTGGAGTATTCTAAGGGTGAAACAAAATGGGAACCATGTGTCCTGGTTTCTAGATCAGAGTTTTCCTGAAATTAGGTCACTATCACAAGTTTCATTGTGAAAGCAAATGTGCCAGCTCTGCTCTGTGCTGTACTCTGCATTGTTCAGGTATGTTTGGTTTGTTCTGAGGGTAGAGAACCTCTTACTTTATCTCTTTACATTTTGATAGATTTAGAGGGATATTAACCTACCACCCGAGAACGCAACTGCATTTGAGTTTAGACACCTATGGAATCAGAATAAAGAGACTTCCAGATCTATGTAATGATAAGCAGCTGCTGAAGTAAGATTTTCTACATCCTTTTCTTCAGTATTGTTACCTATATTCCGTTGAACCTCAATTAAGAATTAAATTATTAAGTCTTGACCCTGTCTTTACTTCTGATTTGTATTTAAAATATGTTTTACAGATCAGAAAGAGACAGCATGAATAACTGACATGAGTTATGAATAAGAGCGAAGCTGTGCTTTTTATTTAGATTGCTATGCAAAACGTTTTCCTTTCACTGATAATGTTTTTTAAATGTAATTAGACTTTTTTTATCCAGGAGAGTCCTCCTTCAGGAAGACATTAATTATTAATGTATCAATTATTAATTAATAGTTATTAATTAATAACTATGAATAATACTACTATTTAGAATCATTCAGTAATTTAGATTGGAAGGTACCTCCAGAGGTCATCTAGTCTAACCCCAGCTCAAAGCTGGGTTGATTTATATCAGGTTGCTCAGGGTTTAAATATCATAAAAAATGGAGAATATGCAGATTTTCTCAGCAGTGTTCAACGTTTGATTTCCTTCCTTAGCAGTTCTAATATTTGCCTACCATATGTTGTGGAAATTGTTAAAATTTAAAATAAAATTATTGCATTGCTTGTTTCTTCTTGACTTCGCCCTGATGATCTCCAATAGGAGAGTGGCTTTGTGTTGTTTTTACCCTCCAATTATATGTTTGTATACAGCTGTTAAAGCCCTGTAGCCTTCCTGTCCTAACACTGATTTTCCCAGCTCTTTCAGCACCTCTTGCTGTTGTCCTCTGGCAGTCTTGTGGTCCTCTCCCAGACTTATGGCAGTATGTGTATGTATGTCCTGCTCGACAGACTTGTTCAGAGCCCTGGATGCAACAGGCCTTCACTGCTGCACGAGCACACTGAGGATACAAGTCCAAATAGTCTACTCAGATTATTTTTAGCAAAGCTCCTTTCCAGCTGGGCAGTGCCCAGCTTGTACTGTTACATGGGGCCCAACCTGTACCCAGGACAGGACTCAGCATTTGCCTCTGTTGAACTTCGTTTGGTTTCTGTCAGTCCATCTCTCCAGGTTGTTATGGTCTCTTAGCAGCAGCTGTGCCCTCCAGTGGTTCTGAGCTGCTCCCACCAATTTGATATCATTTGCAAACCTGAAGGGCATTCATTCCTAATGTCCAGACCATTAATAATTATGTTAGAAATCACTGACCCTAGATAGCCCCTTGAGAAATGCTGGTAGTAACTGAACTTCATACTGCTGTTCACATTACTTTGATTGAGTGGTTCAGCCAGTTTTTCACCTGCTTTGTAATCTATCCATAAATTCATATTTCAGCAATATGTTTATGAGAATAGCCTGTTGAAAACCTTTTTAAAGTCCAGCAATACCCACTGCTGTCCCCTCTCACCTGAGCCAATCTCACCAGTCATCTCATCATAGGAGTCAGTGAGGTTGGTCAGGTATGATTTGCCTTTAGTAAATCCGTGCCAGGTGTTCCAAAGCACCTTCTGACATTGTATGTGCTTGGTCATGGCAAAGAGGAGAATTGCTTCATACTATTCCCAGGGATGTAGTTTGGGTTAAAAACCCCTTAGTACCCTTTATCTAATATTTGCCTGTTTCTAGTCATAGGGGAACGTCCTTCTTCACAGGTGCTGCAACATTTCAAAGCTGATGGAGAATGGAATCATAGTGACACTGGTCAGCTGCCTCATCATCCTTGGATGCAGCCCATCTGGTCCCATGGACATGTATGTGTATGTCCAGTTTGCTTAAGTGCTCCCTTACTTAATCTTTCAGTCCTGCAGATAATGCTGAAGACTCACTGCTAAGCTCAGGAACCAAGGAACCCTGATGGCACCACTTAGAATTAAAAACTGAACCAAAGAAGGTAGTTAGGGCCTCAGCTTTTTTTTTTTTATGCTCATAGTCATTATTGTCTCTGACTCGTTGAATATCAAAATCACTTTTTGTGATTTTTTTTTTTTCATTTTAATTTTGCTGCCAATATTCCTGCTGAAGTATATTTTGCTGCCCTTCAAATCTCTCCCTATTTTTAACTCTAGGTAAGAACAGCATTACAAGAAATGCATAGATAGTCCTTTTAATTTTATCTTATCTAAATATAGTAATCTCTAAGTTAGTTTAAGGTAGCCTTTAGTCAATGAAATGAGATAAGCACCTTTACTTCTTCCATTTTAAGATAGGTATCTACAAGAAAGGGAATAATTTTACCTCGTGGAACATGTCTCAGTTTACAGCAGACAGAACCAGGATGTATAGTTAATACTTGACATCAAGTTTTTAGATGGCTGAAGTCAATATTAAACTGTTAACCGCAGTTTAAACAGCTAATTTTTGAATTCTGCTCATAATTCCAATAAAATACATGCTCACATTCTGTTCTGAATTGGCTTGCTTTCTCAGCAATATCAGAGGGTAGGATTTCTGTAGGATTTTCTATTTGATATTTCTTGATAATATTTATGCTGTTGTTTTATTTAATTTACAGGATAATGAAATAAGATAAGTTAAATACAAGAAAAGATAATTGCATCCAAATTCTGCTTCTCAGACTTCAAAATTGGCTAATGTATTTAAATATATAGCTAACATTTTTGTTTTGTATAAAATATATTTGAATGTACACCGAATGGCCAACTCTAATATCAGGAAACACTTTCAATGAAATCATACTTGTTCTGAGAGTAAAGAGAAACACTGCCAAAATTTTGAACTGTTTTTGAACAGTTTATAGGAAGGTTATTTTTAGAGAATTTACAAAGCAGAAAGGTAATAAAATGTCATAAGATTTCTTTCAGTGCAGAAAAAAAAGTTACAAATATCTGTAGATTATCTTTTACTTTTGTACAGAGTTGCTTCATGACCGAGTAAGTCACACAGGGGGAAAGGCTTCCCTTAATTTGAATAGCAAAGTTCTTTCTACCTAACTTAAAGTGTCTGTAGCTTGATTTATTTTTTTTTTCTGCACACATTGAGCACTGCAATTACAGTTACAGTCTTTGAGAATGGTAGGTTATCAAAACTCTGGAAATCACATTCACATCATAGTGTATCTAAAGGAAAATAAAACAGTAGATACATCTTTCTTATTTTTTTCAGATTTACGTCTCACTCTTATTGTGAATGCATGACTCCCTAGGGCTTTTGAGGCAATGTAATTAATTTTTGTAATTATATTATTATTTATTACAAAAACAGTCATGCACTGTGAGCCTCACTAGAAGTACAGGGTCATCAGGAACACAGGACATGGCTATTTCCACAGTTTTTATATCTTGGGAGCCCCATTCAGTTAAAATAATCAGGGAAGAGATCCTAAGATGAAAACAATGAATTGGTTTGATGCTGAACCTTTGATGATGTTGTCTCCATAGGGCTTAAAAATGTGAAGCAGAATATATTTCCAAAAGCCATGACAAGTGGCCGAGGCAGAGGCTCTAGGGAATGACATCCAGTGAATTGTTTCTATCATGACATTAATTTAATGTACAATGCAGTCCACTTTTCTATATATTGGATGCTATGTGATTATATTAGTCTCATTTTCTCCTGGAGCTTCTTTTATTAAGTTGTATAAATCATGATGAGTCACTTATAATTCTGCTTGTTCACAAAATTTGTTACATGTAACCACAGGCTGTATGCTCACTTACTGTAGGGGTTGTCGTGGACTGGAAAAATGTGGTAGAGGATTTTTTTGCTTTTTCTGTGGTTTGCCTTAAATAGAAAGGCACTTCCTTCGTTAGGCCGGTGCAAACAGCAAGCTAATGTTTCATGGTCTGTGAAAAGCTCAAGTTTGAGGGAGTCTTAAATGAGGTTGCTCTATTCATCAATCTCTCTCATGCGTTTGCAGAGAAAAATAAGGAAAACTTAAAAGTATTGTGTTAGTGTTTGATATTTTTCCCATCATCTCCCTTCTCCTAAGAGTATTGTTTCCACTTGAGTATTCTGCTTTAATAACAGCTACATGTGCAGTTGTTTGTGTGTATTTAAACAGCCAAACCACTCATTTGCTACACCTAGACTATTTGAAACTAACTCTACCAAGTAAAATATGAAGGGAAATGGTAGATTTATAAAGTGTATAAATTAAAAGACAGAAGAAAACATCCAGTTTGACAAGCCATAAAGCAAAAGGTATGTTTTGGGGTTGAATTCAGTTACAGTTTGAAGCGCAGCGTATGTTTAAACCAATATTTTATCCCATAATAATTCAGGTTGGAAGGGACCTCAGGACATCTCTCATCTGGTCTTCTTCTCAAAATGTGGTTACTCTGAGATCAAACCAGGAGAACTGGGACTTTATCCTGTTGGATCTTGAAAATCTCCAAAGATGGAGACTGCATGTGCTTTTGGGACAACCTGTTCCAATGAGTAGCTAGTCTGATGATAAAATGTGTCTATTCATATCCATTCTGAATCTTTTTTGTTCAAATTTATGTCTAGTGTTTTTTGTCCTCCTGGTACGCATCACTGTTAAGTGCCTCTACCTTCATAATGACCTCCTCTCCATACTGCAAGCTGCTTTCCCCTTGAAGTCTTCTCCTATTTAACCTGAACAAATTCAGTTCCCTCTGTCTGCTCCAGCCCCCTGAGCATTTTGTGAGTCTTTTTCTTGGCTGCTTCAATTTGTCAGCATCTTACAAAGGAATTCTCAAGACTGGAATATAGTATTCCAGATGTGGTCTGACAAACCGAGGAGGATAACCACTTCCCCAACCAGGCAGTGCCTGTGCTATTGCAAGGGTTCCTTCCTTCTCATACCCAGGGCATTGTATATGTCCTTGTCAGGTTTCATGAGGTTCCTGTAAGCTTGTTCATCCCAATTGTCTAGGCAGCTCTGAATGACAGACAGGGCTGCCTTTGCATGGATTCCATCCCAATTTAACATCATCTGCAAATGTGATGACATTGCATGCCAGCCTTTCCTCCAGGTCATTTTTTAAGACTTTAAACAACACGGTTCCTAGCATACTCTCCTTCCCATCAAACTCCAGGATTAGGATGACCTAGTAACCATTACCAGCTGAGCCCAGATGTTACAGAATCATGGTGTCACAGAATGACTAAAGTTCTTGAGGTCACCTACTGCAGCCCTCCTTCTCAAGCAGGACTACCTAAAACTGATTGCCCACAATTATGTCCAGACTGCTTTTGAATATCTCCAAGGAGGGAGACTGCACAACCTCTCTGGACAATATGTCAGTCACATCAGAGTGAAGAAGTGTTCCTGACATTCAGAGAGAACCTCCTGTGCTTCAGTTTGGGCCCAGTGTTTCTAGTCCTATCACTGGGCACCACTGAAAAGAGCCTGGCTCCATCTTATTTACATCATTCCTTCAAGTACTTGTATGCATGGATGAGATTTCTCTGAGTTTTTTCTTCTCTAGGTTAAAAAGTCCCAACTCTCTCAGCCTGTCCTCATTTGAGAAATATGCTAGTCCTTCAATCATCCTTATAGCCCTTTGATGGTCTATCTTCGGTATGTCCATGTCTGTCTTGTATGGGGAAGCCCAGAACTGGGTACAGTACTCCTGGTGTAGCCTTACCAGTGATGAGTAGAACAAATGAACTTCTGAATTTAGATTTTCTATAAATAATCTATTGTAATTTTGATAGTTTGATTTGATCCAGCCTATTTGAGACTAAATTTACTTAGTTGGAGTTTTCAGTTACCTTATCACATTTTTGCTGTACTGTTGGTTGCTTGATCAAGAAGTCTACCATGTATTTATTTTCCTCTTTCATGTATGTGAAGGTCCAAGTCAAACCATAGCGTTCTTTTTGATAAACTTAGGAGACTTAATTTCTTGGCTCTTTTACCATATGACATCTTTTCTGGTCTTTTAATTATTGTGATGTATTTCTAATAAATCTCCTCAGAGTTTTCAGCTATATTTCTGGGAACTAGGGCAAGAAAACTGGTCACAGAATTAGAGTAGACCCATGCCAGGGCGTCTTACCCAGTTAATAGAATATTTCTACTGCAGCACAATGTATCTTTCCATTGCCACTGCTCAGTAACATTCACTACTGTGCTTTTCCAAATTTGGCTACTGTGCTCAACTGGGAAGTCCTGTTCAGCTGATAACAGGCCTGAAACCCCAAACATTTTTCCGTAGCCAGTGCTTCTCAGAAGTGAGTCTCCTGCCCTATGGGTGTGTCCTGCATAGTTTCATCCTGTGGGAACTTTCTCTATTACCACACACATGCAGCAAGTCCAAATTTGCCAGCTCATTATGTTGTCCTGTACCAGCCTTCTTCATTATTTAGTCCTCTCCAATTGTTTTCTTTTCCTTAGCCTTTATCATTAAATGATTTGATTCTTTGTTCTAAGTCATTCATAATTATGTTAAGTACTGAAGAGTCAAGAAACAGTGCTTTCCAGGCTTCTCTGGAAATACATCCACTCAGTGACTAGCAATGTTCATATTTGTCATTTGTCCATTTTCTACTAAGCTTTTTTTTTGACTACTGTTATCTTACCCCTAATTAAAATGCAATGTTGTATTAAATCAAATTCCTTACAGAAAAGTAAGTGTAATACTAGTGGCATATGATTTAACAGATAGTTAATAGAAAACACTAAGTTAGTATTTTAAGATGTTTTCCCTAAGCATATGTTGATTGGCAGTAATTTAATTACTTTTATTTAATTCCTTATTAATTAAGCTCTATATCATCTGTTCAAACTGCTTTGCCATGTATCAATATCAGACTGACAGGTCTGTTATCCAGGTCATTTTCTTTTTGATTTTAACGTATTGGCACAACATTAGCCCTCTTTAGAACAGTTGTAAGAATGAGTCCTATAGTGACAAGGAAATAATTTCTTTTTAAAGTAAATCTTTAAAAAAACAGCATATGGGATTACTACAAGAAAATATTGTACAAGACAGGAAAACATGCAGAGATATATTATAAATTGGTAGCATTCACAAACGTGGTAATATGCATCAGCACTTTTAAGGAAATAATTGAACAGATGAATAAAGTAATTAATTTTCTTAACCTGACCTACAATTCAGCTTGTATTCCAGGAAAGGGGGCAAACAAAATATTTGGAATGAAAAGTCCAGAAACCAATAAGGCTGCATAGGAGTGCCTCACTGATTTAGTGAGCAGTTACTCAGAAAGTAGCTCTTTTCAAGTCAAAGAAATTCACTTGTCCTCATGGTTCACAGTCTATTCTCTAGATGAACCTAGTATCATAAATTATAAACACACATCTCTAGTAAAGAGACCCTATGTAATATATATTGGATATTTAAATACTGAATTACATGTTAGTAAAGAGGAAATCTGATATCTGTATTTAATAAAATATCTGATCCTCATGAAATCATACTCTCTAACTGATTAATTTAAACTGCCATAAATGTGGGCACAAGCACTTGGACTGAATCTGGCAGAAAAAGCACAAACAAAAGGTTTTCCTGTAATAATAAAGTATTGAATTTTAAGGGCACCATCTGGCAGTGATGTAAAGAGATCTGTTCTTGGTAGGGGTGCATTTATTTGTCTTTACTTAATAACTTCATTCATTATTGCATTAAAGTTATTAAAATAAGTTGGGAAATCTAAGTTGAGAAAGAATTTTTGAAATTTCTAAGGAAAAAAATGTATACTTTTTTGATTGCCCAAAATGTAATCAGGAGTTAAAATCTTGGTCTTCCATTGTAGTGAGACAGAGGCCAGTTACACTCTAGGTTTCACATGTCTTAATAGAAGAAATACTGGGGAAAAAAATCTGTGAAAAAGAATGATAGTGTTTGGAGACTGTAGAAGATAAATTTTTAGAAAATATTAAAAAGTTCAGTACATTGAATTTGCAGAAGAAGTATCTCACAATTCTGTTGGGCAGTCATGAACTAATTAGAATTGTATCTGTGGCAGTGCCAGTAATGGATGAATTGGGAAAGATGATAAGCACACAGCAGGCAGACAATGGTGTTTCCCCTATTATACCTACCTGTCTTCTGATATTCTGCAGTCTTCATCTTCCTTGATCAGTAGTTGTATGTTTACATTTACATTTGATAAACTTGATGAACTTTTCTTGTATGAATTTCTGTTATTTCTAAAGCTTTGGCCTTCACACTTTTGCCCTGCTGTTGGTTAGAAAAATAACCTTTCTTTTGGTGTTTTAAATCTGTTGTTTGAGTGTTTCATTTGATGCTGTCTGGTTCCTTAAGCAGAGGAATGTTTATTACTACACTTGCTGATCATGCTTTTGCATACTTCTGTCTTATCACATCTATTTACTTCTTTTGCAACCCTACAAAAGACTTACAGTTCTTAGGAAGAACTCTGAAAAATAAAAAGGCAAAATATTTTATTTACTTCAAAAGTAAGGTAAATTGAAAGGCAACAAAATGAAACTGAAATTGTGTAGCTATAGAGCTGAACATTGTTATATTTTTAAAACACATTTTTAATACAAAATTGTAGAAAAGAGGTCTGTTCAATTTATGCCTAGAAAAGTCCAGGACAGCAGGCATGGTCTGCAGTTAAGCAAAATTACAGTGTGTGCCTCTGCAATCTACAGAGTGATATCAACAGTGATATTTATTATAACTTAAACTTTGAATGTGGTGACACCATAACTTGAAGATGTGTGGAAAACAGTCAAGTTGCAAGATTGCATTATCAGAGAAACTGAAAAGCTTGATCTGGTTATGGGTCCCCATGTTGGACAGTGTAGTATTTTCCTTGGCAGCTTTTTGCATAGGGCCTAGTGCCTCCTGGTATAGGTGTTGTGCAGGGTGGGGGGCCTCAGCACTTCCAGCTGCTTCACTCTTCTTGGATAATGCCCCTCAGACATTTTACATTCCTTGGAAGCTGAAGGATGGTTGCTGTTGTCATGGATTTATACTTAAGAATGAACTTTTCTTCAGATCTTCTATTTTCTAACATATTTGGATTTTGACCAAGTATTTTTATATGGTTTCATTTAAAATACTTATACCTTTTCAGCAATCAAATATTTCCCAGGTTGGGTTTTTTTCCCCATTCGGACAGTTTTTTCAGTAGATATAGTTCTCTGACCCTAATTAATTGGATATCTTGTATTTTTTCTTAGTTGTAAGAACTGACATAAACTGTTTGCTTTATAAGTTAAAGGCCTTTTTCTAGTTATCCTAAGAGCAGCTGAATGAGGAAATACAATAGCGGCTCCTGTGGCTCCTTTGTGACTCTTCAAAAGCAAAAACCTTCGTCTTGTTTGCCCTGCCAATACTTTGCAGATACTGAGTTGCAAAAGTGGCCATACAGGAGCTCAAATAACCCGCAAGCTAAACTGTAGACTGAAAAATTGGTGTCTTCCAAAGACACAGGTCAGCTGGGAGAGGCCTTGTTGAGCCTCTTGTGTAGAAATCCTGTGAGTTTTGCATGTCTCCAGTGTGTTTATCTTACACTGGATTTTTCTACAAAAATACATTAATTTCAAAGCAAAGCACTGAGAAATCTCTGCTTGGAGAATAGAGGAGAATGGATGGCTTTGGAGGATGAAACAGGAAGAATGGATTCCTTCTCTCACTGGCAGTCATGCTTTTCTGGTTTGTGTTATCCACTCAGCTGAGCTTTCACTACTTGTTCTGAATATTGGGTGTTATCTGGGATCCCTGAGAGGCATCCAGTAGCTCCTTTGGTCCCTTTAGACCCACAGAAGTCATTAAAGGCTGCAGCTGGAGCACATGACCCTTTCCTGTGGGAGTTTTCTCCTTCCTTTTTCCCATCATCCATCTAAGGACAATGTGAGGATCCTTGAAAAGCAATTCTTGCAGAAATCTTAATACTTGTGCTGCTTTTTGCAGAAAGAAATAAGTGGGAATCTTTCCTTGCTGTTTTATTTGATTATAGTAAAGGTGCAGTGGTATTTGCTTTGTGTTATCCTGTGCAAGTGTTTATTAATCTAAATAATGGAACTTCAGTTATCAGAAAATTCTTGTGCCTGCTTAAAGTGCTGAAGAAAGTATGAAGTCAGTAGATGCTAATTTTAGGAGAAAAGTCTGGAAAGATTTCTGTTTTACCTTAGCTCAAAAATTGTCAGTTTTGCTATTAGCTTATTTCCAGAATAGAAAGTATTTACAGAACTATTATATATCCTATTGAATTGGTATTGCAAGTCTAAATTAAGTTTTGTAAAGAAAAGGGATGGTCCTGGCCCTTAAAATCAGTTTTTGCATAAGAATCAGTATTAAATAGCAGTAACATCTGCTTTAAGTTGGGTGGTAAGGATAAGTAAATAGAGGAAAACCAATGAAATAAACAGTATAGATAAAATAAACACTGGACTTCATTGTCACTCTTGTGCAAGTCATAACATGGAATTAACCAGATGAATATGTTAACAGATTGCAGTTAGTACAATTGTTCAGGTGAAGTTCTGAAAAGGGATAGTCCCTTAGTGCTTTGTTAATGTGGTGCTTTTCCAGTAGAAGTTTCTTCTAATTTCTGTTCCTTAAAACTTGTTTCCTCCACTTTCCACATACTAATTCTTGTCATACTGAACATATTGTTTGTATTGTTCATACTTTTTGGTTACATGGTCTTTGCCATTTGTTGTTTTGGTATTTGTGTTTATACTTTTGTTATGGCTTGTTATTTTTTCTGTATTTCATTTTTCTGAGATAGCTTTGCTTTTATTTTGAGTTTGGAAAAATGGCTGCTTGACCAAGTAAGTATTTCTTCATGCTTAAATTGCATCATATCTTTTTTCTTGCCCACAGAAGATCTTGCACTTAACCTGGCATTTCCTCACCTCTCGGTCAAAAACTGCATGATTTCGTAGTGAGAAGAGTACATTAAAACAAACAATAATAATAATAATACTACTACTAAATGTTAATCAAAAAACTGCATGTGTCTTTCTGATTGTGCCAGTGTTGTGGTATTCAATTATGCAATTTTCATTGGCATATTAATCATCTTTTCAACAAACAAGCCAGCGTTAATTAAAGCAAACCATGGATAAAGACATGTTGCCGGATCATCATTCCGTTTATCACAGCGCACAGGCTGGCCGTTAAGCAAATTCTGGACTGTGAGATGAATTTCAATGTTGGCTTCATCTTTTTTGTTGGAGTTTGAATGCAACTCATCTAACAACAACAACAAACTTCAGGCTTCACAAGAGAAAGATGAATTTATTTGTAATTAATGGCACAAGAAGAAAGATAAAGTAGTTGTATGCTTCTAATGGGAATTAGAGTATTTCAAACTAAACCATTTTTGAAAATTTTTTCTGTCTTCCACCGCTTCCCTTCTTACCCTTCTTAAAGTATCAGAGCCCTGAGAGCAAGGAATAAGTGAACCCTCATCTACCTTTGTAAATACAGGTTTCATTTTAACTTTGGAGCAATTAGTAAACAGATTGGCATTAAATATGCAATCTGCAAAGAGGGAAAATGAGACAATCTTTTTTACTGATACATGCATGAAAGAGGGGGAGGGAAATACACTTGCGTCTTTGAAGTGAAAATAGCCAACAATTCTTTGATGAACAATAGTTGCATGACAATTTTTTCAGACACCTCCCATAGAAAAGGCTTCACTGCTGCAAGTGTATACAGTCAAGATCACTTGAATATGTTTGTAAGTCTGTTAAAACAAGTATTTGTGGGTTTTTCAAGTGTTTATGAGACCATGCGCTTATGGAGGAAAGCACTGGATGCTGCTATATGAATAGGTACTACTTAGCATAATAATACTGGTTATTGTGCTTTTTAAGAGTTATTACAGAGACTGTTGAGAGAGCAGCTGAAGGTTTAAGGGTTTCATTCTTCATTTTATTTAGTTTGTGTATTGTTTTATTTGAACAGAAATAGAGTTTAATGCTTCTACTGTGAAAAGTACATGCTTCATCCAACAAAGACCTGACACTGGCACAGAGGGGCTTGTTGTTTCTGTTCCTGTCCTGAACTCAAGACTGATGGGCTGTTTTCAGCACTATTTATCATAAATATTTTAATCTAGTTTACTTCAAACATGGATTTACAAAGGTGTAGAATGAGTTTTATTTTAACAGAAAAGTTTTTTTACTATGCCTGCTATGAAAAATGTATGAAAGTACTAATGGGATAGATGATCATGTCTTAGATCTGCTTAAGAGGATCTTGGACAATAGCAGATAAAAGTGTGCCTTCCTGAATGTTCATAATAATCTGTCATTTTACCTACCTCAGTTTTCCTGTGCCTTTCTGTTAATCAGTTCTCTCAGCTACTTGGTATTAGACTGTCTATACTTGCAATGTAATCAGAATACATATGCTTCCTGAGAAACAGAGAAATTGATTTGGGTAGAATTGTTATTTAGCTAAATAACAACGGTTTTAACATAATTAGGTGTGGCTAAATTAGGAAAAAAAAAAAAAATTAGTAAAATTAATTTAATCCTCATAGCTCTCTGATGCCCCAGTTAGTTTATTTCTACAACTTAGAATGCTTTCATGTTCATGTTACTTTAAATACCTCTATGACACGCAAAGGATATGCAAAGTAGATGTACATTCAGAATGGTAAAACCCAGTTGGGGCTTTGGCATAAGAACTTATGAAAGACAACCTGTGGTAAAAAAATCTGTCTTCCCTTAAGTTGCTGCATGTGTTGCTGAGTTAAAGATACGAGCTTACATAGTCTATCAAACTTGATCACCCTCCACACACTTAGTTTGGTAAAACTGCTGTTAACAGTTTGTGATCTTCAAAGATCTCTTATTTGGACCAGTTTCAGTGAAATCAGATCTGCAGTACAGGAACAGAGTTCAATACACCATGACTACTTTACAGTTCTTCTTTAAATATATCAAATCCTGTTTTAAATCATAACCTAAGCCTGTTAAAAATATAACAGTCTGTGTCAGATGAGTATGTTGTAAGTATTGTAAATATATTCAATGTGTAATGCGTTTAATGTGTTCAATTGTCTTCCACTGTGTTGTTCTTGTTTGGAAGCATGGGAGTCAGTTTAAATCTGCTTTATGGTATAAATCAATGAAATTAAGCTCATGACTTTTAATAGTTCAGTTCTTATTATAAAGTGTCTGAATATTTTCTGTAGCTCTAATAAGATATTTTTAAGGAATAGCAAAAGTTTTATAGGGTTAAAATGGATTCTGGTTACACTGGCTAAATCATTAAATTGTTTCATAAATGGTTAGAGGTAAATAATTGAACATTAATTCTACTTGAAGTAATGTAATGGGGCATAAGTGCATATGGCATCTCATGGACTCTGGAGCGTGAACTGGAGTCTTGCTCTTCACTCACTTTGACTATGACCTGTTTACTGATCTAGCTATAAAAATGTACCAGCCTGTTGAAAGGGGGAGTCTCTGTGGTTGGATGTGGTGCTGGCTGCAGCACGGAACTCCCTTGCATCGTACAGATTACAGAAAATTCAGTGTAGGTGGCATTTTGTAAGGTAACCAACATAGATCTTCATCTGTCTTTAGTATACTAGACCATCAGAAAAAGTTTATGTTTGTGTTGCAGATCCCCAGGGCTTTGAGGATCTCTTATCAGAAGTTTTGTGCTAGGTAATACACTTATAAAATGGAAAGTAGAGCAACATTTTGTGTTGTCAGAATCCATTACTCTGGGAAGTTCATTTTAGCATACTAGATCAGAAACCTTCCTCATTGCTTTTCAGTATTTTGAGAATGGAAAATTATGGTGGTGGTCAAAGGAATAATCTAACTTATGGTAAAAATGGGAAAACTGTATAATGCTCTTTTTGTTTTATTGGTAGAGGCCACCAGGCTAAGGTGTCATCCTGCACTTACTCCTAAGCAGGGTTATATTACATTTAATTATTTACCACACTCTTAAGGCTGACTAGAAAAGATCAAAACTATTGATGAATCTAGAACTGCTGCAGTTCCTTTGTTTCTTAAACAAGAATCTGAAATGAGTTAATCAGCACTGTAATATAAAGAAATCAGCACTCTAGTACTAAAGAAGTGATTTTCATATAGTTGTCACTAATCATTTGGAGTCATTATTATCCTTGTAATTTTTTATAATATACTGTTCTAGGTCATACATAACACTGAGAATCTGGTTTGCATGTATAGTTCAGAAGGACTGTCATGTTTGCAAATGCTTTTGGAAATGCTGGCAGTTACAGCTTTTAAAGGAACTTACATGAAATTGTGTTACATAATATAGTACATTATTGAATAAAAAGTAACCCCTTTTCATGGATCAAGTATTTGCAATTTTAGTGTAGTGTGAAATGGTTTTGAATAATTCTGATACAACAAGGTAGCAAAAATTTGTCCAAAGAATTTTATGAGTCTGCTACAACCATAGGAGTAGTACAAATATTATGGAAGCATGACACCTTTTCACAGTATTAATAAATAGGAGAATAAAACATACTCTTTTTTTGGGCATAATTTAAGTTAATTTATTAGTTGACAGAGGCAAACAGTGAGTGCTTGTTAGATATCATCAGTTGGTCTAAATGTATCAGTTCTCTGGACAGAAGACAATTATTATCTCATTTCACTGACAGTAATTTTGGGGTACAAATAAATGCTCTGTTTCTGCTTTGTCCCAAATCCTTTGTATATTTATGCAAACATTAAAATAAATGAGTGCAAAATACAGGTAGATCACATTTGTGTTTCACAATGCCTTCACATGTCATTGGCATATGCCTGCAAAAAGAGCAGCAGCTGCAAATCAGGTGTGTTCATTGTGCAGAGAGAACTTGCGCTCTCCTACCTTTTGAATTATCCATTCATTCAAAATACAGGCAGAATAAGACACTTGTTTATAATATTTGGTCATGATTTCATCATATGTGTCAGCATAAGATACTCCATTGATGCAGTTTTGCAGTGTATATTTAAAATATAATAACAATGGGTAAAATGAGAGCTGAAATTTTTTATATATAAACAGAAATTCATCTGTCTCATTGAGAAGGAGGGGTTGTGCTCGAAAGAGCTGGGACCAGTTGAAATTAGTCTCGACAGTTAGTGAGTAAAAAAACTTCATTTCCCTTGTTCAGACAGTCTTTCCAAAGGATGAAACGTGTCTCCCATGGGAGTGTTTCCATGCATAATTTCATCCACCTGTCCTGTTTGTAACACAGTTAGTTTGTGAGATCCTTGGGTGGTAATATGGCATGTTTTTCATTTTCATAGCAGTGAGTGATGCCTGGCAAATGAAAAGGCAGTGAAATGTCTTCAGAAAGAAAATAAAACCCCAATCCTCAAAACTTTCTAGCATGTGCAGTATACAAAGCCTGTAAAGGAGTGTCACTGAATCAAAGGTGCCTGAGTGTACGCAGCTTTGGAGGAGCAGGACCCACCTCAGTTCAGTTGGGTTGAATATTATGCGGAGCTGGAGACAATCTCACAAATATCCCAAAAAAGCAGCAGGAATGTAGTGTGGCGTGAAGGGCTGGTTGGAGAAGGTGCTCTGGGCTGACATGCAGTGCCTTCTGCCTTCCTTTTTTCATACATTTAGGAGGATTTCCTGAAGCACCATCGATTTAGGGTCTCACAGTTAAAGCCTCAAGGACAATTTCATACTTGCTGCTATCCTGCCCTACATTCTTTCTGGATTAGTTCAGTAAAATTATACTGTGCTTTCTGGGTCGTTTCTGCTTTTGAATATCAGTAACAAATATTCCGGTCTATTTTAAAGTATTCGCATTTGGCAAATAAGGGTGCACATACACCTTTCCTGTAGATCTTTGAGGGTAAAAGTGCTATCTTGATCTAGTTTTTGTTACTGTAATGGTGGGAATTTTTTCTTCATTCTAGAGCTGCAGTAAATTAACAAGCATGGTACATGTTTTCACCCTCACAGCTAGTACATGCATTGGCACTGGAATTAGAGAGGCTGTAGGTCTTTATTTCTTGTGTAAGAAAAGGTTATATAACATGTCTCTAAGGAGTGAATAATATTTTTTTTCTTCTTAATAGTGCTATTTGGTACTCAGACTATGTTATTTTTATAAAAAAAAATTCTGGTATTCACAAGGAGAACTAAAAGGTAGAAATCATAAAGCAGGCACTAAGTTTAAGTTGATTTGTTACTTTGCTTCAAGTTTTGTACACATTCAGCTATGTGATAGCTTGCATCTACCTGCTTTCTTAATAGATAAACATGCTTGATGACTGCTGGGTTGCATAGCAAACCCTTACTTTGGTTTGTTGTTGGGCTAGGAGGTGTCTTCATACCCCGAGCAGTCATTGCATTCTTAGGGTAGCACACCACTGCTAAACTGAGGACACATCCAGCATGGTGTCATTGAGCAGGGCGTTCTTGTCCCCATTCCAAGGTACTGAGCGTGGTGGGCTTGACGTGTGTGGAAAGGGGGAGACTGCCAGGACTGCCTTCCCTCCACAGGCCTGTGGCAGCCATGCTCAGAGCCGTGCTGGAGCGCTCCCCTGGCCTGCTCTGCTCTGAGGGGAGGCTGCTGGGCTGGCTGCTGCTGTCCTGGGGGCACGGCCACCGCGGGAGCCAGGCACCCTTGGGAATGCTGGCCTGGCCTCTGCGGTGCAGGGGCCGCAGAGGAGAAGCAGAAGTGGGTGATGGCGCTGCAGGAGAGACACGTCTTCCTAGGGAAGGAAGGCAGGAAGGCAGGCCTGCAATTTGTAGAAGCTGATAAGAGGAGGGAGGCTGGTTTGCCACCGCAGGAGCACCAGTTTACCCATGAGCTGTGCAGACCTCTGAGCTCAGCCGTCACGTCCAGCAGGGAAACATCTCACCGCATGCCGCACAAAATCCCATCGGATAACACAGGAGGCCTTTTTAGGTGCTGCTGGAGCACCAGTCTGACCAGTAACACACAGTTCACTGAATCCCTAATTCCAGTTGGGAAGTTATCTGCTGTCTCTAGCAGTGAAATCCTGACTGATAAGCGAAGAGGCTCATCTGCTGGTAGCAGAGCCTCCAGTTTATCAGTGTCTGACCAGCTCATAAATCAGACTGGTGTCTGTTTTTATTTTGTTTTATCAAAATTTATTTCTATCATTGTAACAGTTAATACTTTAATAAGAGAACTTAGCTGGGAACATTAGGAAGTTAGTTAGAGACATTTTGCAGGCGCTTTTTCGCTTGTCAGTGACAAGGTAAGGTAATCCTATACACAGGCTGCTATTGTGAGATGAGAAACTGGCCTCCTTCACTGCCAGAGACCAGATGCACCTCTCTCTATCCTAATCTGTAAACGACTTAAAGGAGCCTTATCTCGGGGCTCTTCTGCTTCATTTCATGCTTGATTTACTTTAATTTGTCTGATAGGGCACAAGGATTTGGAGACGGCCCATCTTTCTGCAGAAAATGTTCAGATTTTTTTTTCCTTGGCATTGTTGTGTTGGGGGTTTTGACTTTTTTTTATGTGGAGGAAATCTTGCTCCAGTGCAGCAAGCTGCTTGAGTGTGTTTAGATTTAAGCTACCCCAGCAGAAAAGAGTTTGTGAAGTGGTATGATTGTGTGATGGGCCACATTTACATTGAAATCACATTATACGATATATCTGGACTCCTGAAGGGAGCAGTGCAGTGGAGCGCTTGTGCCCACAAGATACTTTGAAAGGGCTATATATAGTGGCAACAATTGATACGAGATTTTACAGGAGACTTTATAAATATGTAAATGGGTGTTATCTGATTGGGTTCTTTGGCTACACATCTGTACCTCAAAGGAAGTGGAGCTGTGAGAACTACCAGGAAAACAGTAGTTTGCATTCTAAGTAAGGCTGAGAAATAGAAATGTCTCACAGGTTGACAGCGGGTCAGGGTGGAGGTGCTTTGCATACTTTGGAGGTAAGCCTCTTTGATGTGAAAGCGATCTCTTGCTTCCACCAGAAAGGTAGAATTACCATGAACAATTTTCATTTGTTTTATAACATGGCTTAGATCAGGAGCCATTGACCTTTAGCATTCCTTGTTATTTCTTTAAATTGCTTATGTGATATGGCACTGGGGGGAATTGCCTTTACGTTTTTTGCATTTTAAAAAATGTACTTTCAGTGACCCATGGGAGAGAAAATAAAGTCTTTGGTACATTGATCCCTTGATTAGTTATTTCCTAAATGAAAATGGAAATACTGTTAAGGCAGTAATAATGCTATGTCTTAATAGTTGAGAAGTCAATAAATGGCTCCCATGTGCTTCATTAAAGTTCTTAATGAAGCCATTTTTGATAGCTGAACTTTACATTATCTCTGCTTTAGTCAGATACTTTTTAGGGAAAAGGAGGCAGTAATTTGATGGAAAATGGTTTTCTTATTTGCTCTGGTAACTATATTGCTAAAATTCTGTGTATCATAATTCTGTGTATCCTGTGTTATAGGGCCATGCAAAACTCACCAATCATAAATATGGTTATTTATAGCCACACTGAGAGAATTTTTTTTTTCTGGCAATTCTTGTTTTTATTTTATTTTATTTTATTTTATTTTATTGCATAATCATACATTAGTAAAATGCAGCATTTTTTCATCAGTGTTTCAATATTGCTATTTGCAGGATGTTCCTAAGTATTTCTGTGTAGCTTCACTGCAGTGGCAGCCTCTTCTTTCCTTTGCATCCTTATTGTAGCAATTCTCAGCCATTTAATTCCTCCCTCCTCCTCCTTGCACTGAATTACCAGTCCTGACAGAGCCCTTCATATTTTGACAGGAAGGATTTAGTCTCTCAGATGAACACACCATTCAGCAATGAGCTGAAAAAGGGTGTGAAAGGCCTGTGGGCTCCTCTTTTGCCTTTCATGAACTCTTCTACAGCCAGTAGAGTGGATTCCATGTATGATCCCTTACACAGTAAATATGAGATAGGAAATCTGAGTTAGATCTTGCATGTCTTCCTAATGGGGTCTTCACCATTGTGAAAGCTGTTTCCCTGGATTACTCGGACAATATTATATTTATTGTATTATCATAGCTAAGTATAGTGCTTATTATACAAGTAAGAAATCATAAACACATTACAGCTATGTATTTTTTATTATGCAAAGTAAACAAAACTCTATTTTCTCCAATTTTTAAAATTGCTGATGTGAAAACTAGGCAGATTTTCAGATAAAAAAGCATAATATAAAAAATGAGTATATTAAGTTAACTTCCTCCGTGATGCTGGCCAACTCCCTGATGCCTAAAATTTGACCTTGATTTTTCAGTTCCCTATCCTGGGTATGTATGATCTGGTTTTCACTGGTAAAGGACTTCACTAGTGGATTAGAAATACATTGGAAGTGTAGTTCTAAAGTCAAGCCCAATCTGAGCTTCACAAAACTGAAAGACTTTCAGTTAGGTTTGATATTGTATTTATTAACCATGAAAGAGGCTTATATTACCTTAATATGTTAGTAAGATCTGATGTTTTATTAATTTTTATGTTTCCAACATTTTGAAATCTTCGGGTAGAAAACATGATTAATACATTCATTATTAGAACAGTAAATACAGGGTGTGATCCAGCATGTGTGCATTCCAATTGACTCTTAGATAAGTATCAAAATGTCCTAATGAAGGCAGCGTATTGAAACACACGTGTGTAAAGTTCTATTTTAGCAATTTAATTTTAGTAGGTACATGCTTTTCCCTAACATTTACTTCAGCTGACCAGGTTTGCAGTACTATAAAAGAAAATTCTTTCCATTTAAATTTATAGAGACATATTTTTGATCCAACTAATAATAATTGAGAAATAAATTAATAGAAATAATAAACAGAAATAAAAAAGGTAAAAAAGAAGCTCAGTAAAACATGAATTTCATCTAGAAGATGAAATTAAGAATTAAAAAATGAATTCCACAGAGAACAGACTTTTTTTTCTCCTTTTTCTTTTTATCTTTTTCACAAAGTAGACTATGTTGGAAATTGAAAATAATGTAATATAAATCAAAATGGTCATTAAACTGGTTTTGAATTTTTTTATCAATAATTCTGTATGGTGCTTCCAATATAATCTCAAGGAACAGAGTGTGGAAGAGAAGTCTGAAGAAGCTAAATATACATAGTACGTCCTGAGGTAGGTACTCCACATAGAGCTATTCTGTGAAACCATCCTTCTCCATTTAGGAGAAGGAACTACTGACACCATTTGAGAGAGGAGGAGATGGATGACTCCCAAATGTAAATGGTCTATTGATGCTTAGTGCATTGGAGGTTACACAACAGAAAAGGGGATACTGTTTCTCTAAGGGTTTTTGAGGATATTCTTCATGAACAATTTAAAACTCTGGTTTACAGTGCTATATTGAATGTACTTTTTTCTTCTGAGTAATGGTTCAGACTCGTATGCATTCTTAGTTAATTTCAATGGAAAGATCTCTGATCAGTTGGGCCAGTTCAGTAGATTTTATTAATAGGTAAGTATTTATAGTAAGTGTGTTGAAAATATCAGCAAGAAAGAACGATAGACCTGGCTAACATGAAAGCTCTTTTAAAACACAGAAATACTGAATTAAAATTTTCATCAGGTGGAACTAGCTTCCATTATAAAATATTTCCAAGGTTTTTTCTTTGAATCTCTGTCGCTACTGATATTTATGGTTTCACTAAAATGTTCAGGTAGAGAAATACCTGCCCTCATAAATCATTTGCAGATAATACTGGTTCAGACGCTCTCTGTCCAAATTGATAATGGATATCTGATTCAAAAGAAATGTCTTGTTTCTCAAAAGTTCTGTGGAGGATGCTGGAAGATGGTAAAGCAAAAAAAAAAAAAAGAAAAATAATAATAAAAAACCCAAAAACCCAGACAGCAAAAAAAAGAAACAAAAAATGCCATCAACCAAAGCAACACTATTTTTAACCCTATTTTTAATTTCAACTTGGTTATTATCTGTTGCACTAGTTGGCAAAAGTTGGCAACAGAATGAACTACATTAGGATTGTTTGATTTGTGGTTTTTATAATACAGACCACTGTCAGAAAGTTGAACTCATGTCTCGTGTTTATATTGGCAGATTTTTGCCAAATTGAGAAATAAAAATGTGCTATAAATAGTATAATAAAAATAATAGCATAATAAAAAGAGCTCCCAAAGTCGCCCAGTTTGGAACACTGTGGGCTCCTCCCACTGCACTGTTTTCCTTTTAAAAATTGAAAATGAAACTGTTTCTTTTTTCTTTTTTTTTTTTTAATGTGTGTTTTTTTAATGTAACCAGTGAAACTATTTAGAGTTTGCGGGGGAATTTTTAGGTTTGTTTTTGTCTGACGTATTTACTCTTGCTGATGTCTCTTTCTCTTGCTTTTGTACTTGTACTCTTATCCTGTGACTTGATGGATGTAGAATCAGGGATGGAATACATTCAAATGCTTAATTATCACAAAAGAGATTGAGTGTTGAGGAATTTTTACCTTACCTTATTCATAATCTGATTTGGAAGAGGTTTGGGCTAAGTTTGAACTTTGCAAGTTTTGTTTTATTGCCTTATTTGCCAATAAATTGGTTTCCAATGTGACACCCGTAACTTCCGAAGAAGCAGTTGGGTAGGGCCATGCAAAGGAGATGAGTAGCATCTCAATCCAGGGACTGAGGGAAGAAGAAGGGTGCTGGGAAAGAGGAGTGGAAGCATTGCTTGAACTGCACGTTGTGCTTCTGTGTGTCTGCCCCTACAGACAACAGTTATGTGGTAAATTCTTAGGACAGCCAAGGACAAGTCTAGAATGTGGTCTGATAGCTATAAAATCTTGGTATTTTTGAATTCATTATACAGTCTGTATGTTAAAACTAGAGTTTAACTTCTGTTGTGATTTACATACAGTGCTTACGTATTTTGCTTATTTTGTCCTCCAGAGCCCCAAATCTCTATAGTTTTACACATCTCTCATGCATAACAAATTGAAAGTATGTGTGTTGATTTGCTGGAAACGAGTCATGCGCTAAAATCATGCAGATTCCTTTGTGTTCTTATAACAACAAAACTGGTGAGAGCAGAGATGAAAAAGTAGGTGGAACTGGCCTTGAAAGAGGTGCTCTAAATCCAGACAAGCCGTATGAAATAGCATTGTCACAAAGGAAAATTGAAAAATACAACAAAAACAACTTCAGGCTTCAGAAGTTTTTCTGTTGCAGGTAAATGTTGCTGTGCAGTCGAAAGCTTTTAAGTGCCACAGGTCTTCCTCATGAAGATACTTTGGGACATTTTCAAAAATTTTGTGTCTCATAGGTATCTGTGTCCCAAAACATCCTTGTCATAGAGAGACTGTTAAAACTTTACATTGGTTGGTATTTAAGGATTGACTCACAGGTATTGGTCCTTTCTGTTGCAGAAAGGACTATGGCAAAGCAAGATTTTAAGATGATGTAAATCAGCATAACACCTTCCATCTACCTTGGCTTTGATGTAGCTATAACTCTGATTTGTACCAGCTGATGATTTAATTCTGTACTCACAAAAATATTGCTTAAGAGTAAACTTGTTGAACTGCAAATCAGTGGTATAGGGACAAACAGAACATGACACCATTCAAAGAGAACAATCCTGTCCTGCAGTCTTGGATATTAAAAGACGATAAGATAAATAACTGTGTGTGTTTCCTAGCAGCATTTTATTCCATTTTATGTCTATGTAATTCCTTTCACCTCACTGGACTTTTGATTTGTATGGGTGAAAATGAGAAGGCCAGTTGAGTCCCTGGTGAAACTTCAGCATTTTGAGGGAGCTAAAAAGCTACGTTTTTTTCCTATACTTGTGCTATTTTATAATTTAAGTATATTCCCCTAATATGAAGCAATCAACATTTATCAGATTATCAGCCCAGCAAAGAAAAAGTTACTTTTTTTCAGGAAATGAATTTGTAATTGTTTCAATGATGACTGAGGGCTCTTACCATTTGTTTAGGTGAATGAATAACAATTGGAATTCAATTTATGAAATAGTGTCTCCTTCCCTATATGAGAGATGATAAAATAATTTCTTTAATGACAGTCTTGGCAAGCTGTTTCCATTTAAGGTATCTTCCAGGTTTTTAGGTGTCATTTTTCACCTCAATGTTTATTTATTTTTCATAATAGAAATAGTTTCACCAAGTACTATTAGAAACTTTCTGAAATTATAGGGTGCTATCTTCTTCAACTATCTTTGCAATTATGATACGGAAATATTGCATCAGCAACTTTCTAAACATAGTATGCAGTGGTGACACGAGTTAATTGAACAGTTAGGAGATAATGCAGTATCATTGACACGATTTACTATGTAATTACCATTGTTTCCAGTGGAGTTATCATGTCGCTACCACCTAATATCATATGTTATTTTGTGATAACTGTGAAATTTACTTATCATCCTGTTTTGAGAGACTCTGTTGGTCTTAGACCAACCCCTCTCCACCAAAGTTAAATATAAGAGCTGTGTAATAGAGTGACCTGCCCACCAGCTTTGGAGTGTGACAATTAAATCATAAGCCTTAGAGTAAAGCTTTGAAAGAATATATTGCTAAATTCATTCAGAGTCCTGAATGGCTTAACTTCTAAATAGTCTTTATTGCTGCAAGCATCTGTCCATTTCAATGAATCTGGCAGTGTTTCTACAACATAAGAAGAAATGCTATATAATTCACCATAATATCTCAAATGTTTTACTTTTAGCATTAATATTTTTAAACATTTTTTTGTGCAGTGGGGAATGAAAATGTGTGTATTTTAATACCTTATAATACCCACCTTACTAGTCTTTTTCTTAAATTTCATAATTTAAGATCTGAGATTTTCCATTCATTACCAGGCAGTGATCTGGTTGAAATTTCATCTCAGTGATTTTTGGAAGTTTCCAAAAAAATGGGAAGATCAGCAAAAAACTTGAAGAACCATGTCTGTCTTTGCTAATTTAAGTAGAAAGTTATAAGAAATAAGAAAATAGAAGTAAGCATTCTGTTTTATTTTAATCTGTTTTTTTAAAATTTTTTTTGTGACAATCTGTCTCCAGATAAATAGTTCAAAACTTTGATAAATAGTTGAAAATCTATAGTTTTTTTCTCACTTTTTACATTAAAACTGAAACTTAAGGTGACAATTAATTCAGATTCTGTTATCTGCTCCAGTATTTAAGTATTTACATAAACTTATATCCTCTGTTTGTGCATCTAAAAACTGTCTTGAAGCATCAGTTTTATTATAATTAGGCTTGTCGCAAGGTTTTCATTTATTTTTGTTAGAATTAAATGTGCTGCATTTCAATGTAAATGATTAACTTTTCATTTTATTTTCCTTTTTGAGTTCTTTTTGTTCACATAATGTGTCTTTTTCCTCATTGACTCAGCAAATGCACTAACGTTAACAGTCAAAACAAACCATTTGAACTGTTAAACACGTATGTAGGAGTAGCAGAGTAACCTGAGGGCTCCGGTAAATTCATCTGTCATTTCTGGAAGCAAGTTTTTTATTTGTTTGCATGAAATAAATTAAATTGACTACTTATGTCTGAGTCTTACTTATGTACTACAGGATAAATAAAATATGTGAGTACTAATGAGGGGGTTCTTGAGAATATTGTACCCTGATATCTTCTCTGTTATCTTTTGATGTGGTAACTCAGTCCCATGTACATGTAATTCTACTAAAACAGACATTTAGTTCTACTAAATAGACATTGGTTATACTAATTACTACCAGGCTTTGACTACAAATATTTTGTCTTTTGTTCAGAATAAAATAAAAGGGTATATTTTTTATTTTATATTTGCTATATTGATATGGAAGTGTTGTGGAATTTTGTCTATGTCTGTAAATACTACTGGAAGTTCCCTCTGCTGAGTGCTCTCTAGTACACCGTCCTGGTGCTTGTACACAATTGTCTGCTTGAGCATAGGTTTGCTGAATGCAGAGTAAACCAACTGAGCTGTTGTGTTAGAGGTTAATATTTAAAAAAAAAAACCCACCCAAAGAAACAAAACCCCACAAAACTGAACAAACAAAAAACCCAACCAAAACCAGGGAGCAAGAATAGGTGGGCAAGAGCACTAAACATCAGGAGAGAGTCAGTGGCACTTTGTAGCTAGTAATGGAAAAATATTTTAGCAGTTTTGCACTACCATGCTAACCTTTACTTTCCGTGTATATTAGGTAAGAAAAAGCTTTGAGGAGGCTGTAGTGCTTTTCTTCCAAAGTGCAGGATTTTCTCTCCACATCGGTTTTAGATGGTATCTATGATCAAAGGGACATACACTGTTCATATGCTTCCTCTGTACTTCAGAACGAGGGGTGACCTGGAGGGTGTATAAGTGCCCTTGTGTGGTTGCCTGGAAACTTAGGCCCACACAAGTGTCAACTTTCTTTCATGGTTATAAAGGAAGACTGAGTCTCACAGAGAGCTTTAGTCTTGGAGAAAAAAGGTCCTTGTGTGTTTTAAAACAAGTGTCTCACCAGGAGATAATGGTAGAGCAGTGGGTTATAAATGATGTATTTTGTTCACTTCGCCTTGATAATGACACAAGGGAAAAAAAGTTCATCGCTCTCTTATCAAAATACTATGACATTTCTCCTTCAACTGTAAAATTTCCTATCACATTCCTCTGCTGCAAGAGCAACTAAATTTACTCAATTGTAGAGACTACATAACCTCTCATCAAAAGGTATCTTTTTTATTTCTTCTTTTCTCCATGCTTATACTTCAGGAGAAGCACCAAGGTAGCTGAAATCGCTTCTTACAGTGAAGCAAATTTGCTTTTAAGGAGCTTATACATTAGCTACTGACTAATATACAGTACCATGCAGGCTTTTTTTCTATCTTGGCCAAAGACAGCATGACCTTTTCTGTTGTTGTGTGTTTTTACACTGATCACATTTGTTCTTGAAGATGTGTTTTCAATGCAGCAAATTAAAAATGAAAGTGACTTAATTGCTGAAGACCAAAAGCACTCCAGAAGCACTGCAGAACAGTTGCACTTCTCTTGAGTGATAACTTACTTCCAGTTAGTACAGATTGCTGTGTGAGACAAGAGATGGCATTTTTTGTTCCTCCAAACAAATATCTTTATGTAGCACTTCCAGTTTACAAAAGTGCAGGTCTGTGTGTTCTACTCTACTGAAGTTTGGTTTTCCAAATGCCCAAGGTATGGCTGTGAAACTGTACGTCTCTGTGCTTTGTAAGAGTGCTGTTCTGTTCCCTCCGACAGGAATGACTGCGCAAATGCAGCTGTGCTGTTTGGGGGCTGTTTCCTAAATGCCTGCTCAAAGCCAGCTGAAGTAAATGGGAAGTGACATCAGTGGGTTTTGGATAAGTTGTGCTTTTGTCTAATACAAAGGAGCAGTATGGTACTATGTGTAGTAGGCTGTATTTCATCTGCAGAAGTTGGTGTGCGATCACTTGTAAAACGATGGAAAACTATTATCACAGGGGACTGTTCTGTTCCATGACTGTAATGGCAGACGTCATAAAATATAAGCGTGTAAATCCAAAGTGTATGTCCATTTACATTTTGACAGGTGTTACTGTAACGATACTAAAAAATCAATAGTGAAATATGCAGCTTTGTGAACCAGATCCCCATAGTGGAAGTTCAGCTATGCAGCTTTCACTCAAAATTTTGCCCACATCAATTTTTAACACGTATATATCAAAGAATATTACAGAACTGCAGCATATTGCTATAAGTAATTGAAACGTTAACAAAAGTAAATACTATTGCTAAAATATAGTGGTAAATCTCAAAATGGAAACACATCTAAGAGAAAATAAAGTTTAGTGTGCATGTGGAGGGTAGCCTTGAGTCAAGACTGCAGGCACAGAGATATTTTGTTTCTTCAAACAGAGCAAATATTGAACAGCTATAGTGCTAATATAATGATTGACTCCTTACAATGGATCCTGCTCAGAGTTGCAATGTTCTCAGAATTAATCTCCAGAGACATCTAGAGGTTATGTGACATTTGTTCCTACAAACAGACTTAAGGCTGCCTCCTTCAACAACAGACTTCTAATAATGAGTAAAAAGACCACACATTAATAGTGTGGAACTACCCCAATACCAAATGATGATGGGGATGAAATCCTATGTATGTGTGACTGTGTTCTGTGCCTGGCATGCAAATGTTCTGTTTCAACCAATTATGACTTCTCTTATATTTCAGAGAAGAGTTTACTACTGACTGGATCATCCTTTGGAAGAAATTAAAATTGGAGTGATACAGGGATATGAATGTTTTATGATATAGATTATGACTGGGTGTGAAATTGAGGATAAGTGAAAGTTCATTTGATGTTACATATTTCTCTTTCATACTCACATGGTAATCTATTGGAAGATACATTGTCTTCAATCATCGTCTTTGGAAACACAAGCTTATGGATGGACTGCTTCAGAGATGCATAGCATTATATTTCCATATTTTTCAACAGAAGACACAACCATCTGTTGCTATTTGGAAACTGCAAAGGATATTTTTATAAAAACTGCACTTTTATTAACATTGTGACTCATGAAGAGCTCTTGGTTTAAAATTTGACATTGAAGCAGTGAGATTACATAGTAATTGAATTTTTATTTGCATTGGAATGGTCAGTGAAAACATTCAGCACACCCAAGAAATCCCCCATCCCTTTGCACAAACAGTCTTTGTTTCAAAGGACAAGGATCAGTGGGGCAGTGTGTTCTCATATTAATCAATAAATGTATGGTTTATATATTAACCTATAAATGTGTACTGAGATCACCTGGGCATTTTGTACATATGGCATTATGCTAAGTTAAAGAAAAGTAACAGATGAAGACAAGAGGCTGGCCCTAACTGTACAGGTTTGCTGACTAGTGCTACAATATGGCACAAAAATCTACAAGTCATTTTTGCCTTGAAAATAATTTTAAAAAGTCTTGAAATCAATTTAAAACTTACTGCAAATCAGGAATAGTAACTTAGATGCTACAGTTTCAAAATTTGATTGCCATCTCCAGGCTAGGTGGTGTGAGGTGCTGAGGAATGAGGCAAGAATCCAAAATAATCACATTCTGGAAGAGTAAAATGTGAGTCTGAAATGCAAAAGCATTCATTGTGCTTTCTGAAGGCATGTTGTAAGCAGCAAAATGGGAAAACTGTAGCATCAAAATTCAGAGACCAAGGTAGGTGTAGCAGCCCCATACTCTCACTGTGGTACATTTCCTGGTTAAAAAGCAGTTTCTTGAGAATCTTTGGTTCCTGTTACCAGAATTGAAACAGGAACTAAATCTAAGTAACTGTCACATTGGGACAACTCAGTGGCCTTGAACATGGTTTGAGGGTTTAGCAGACAACCCAAAATTTGTATTTTGGATATCAGGGTATCAGAATAACATTGCCTTACATACTAGTGCATGGCTAAATGAGAAAAGCAGATGTCACCAAGGGGTGGGAGGAACTTGCACCTTTGCATGAACAGATAGGCCTACACAGAGTAGATGTAGTTGCTTAGTATTTTGCTTGATTGCTTTTGGTGATGTTATTTATTACATGTGGTTGAGATACAAAAAAAAAAAGAGTAGTCTGTGGGACAGTCTGGCCTGGATCTGGTCAGTCTACCACATATTCTACCAGGATAGCTGGGAACAATATCCATTTGGAAATGTGAGCTGTAGGAATCCTTGTGCTAATCTTTTGAAGGCTATAGAGACTCCTCATTTGTTTTGGGCTCCAACACAAAATGACAACTTAAAAGTAGAATTTACTTTACTATTTGTCCCAAGAATATGAAAAATATGAGCACTTTATAAAAAACATTTTTTGCTTTCCATACAAAGGTTTTGAATAGCTTCTTTTGTGTGTCTTACAAAAATTATTTGGTTTAGCACTTAAATTATTTGTTTTCAGTAGTCTATAAAAAGTGTACAATGGCTACAGACTATACAAAGGACACTTATGATGAAGAGATGAAAGGAAGGAAGATGAGAAATTTTGCAAGGGAATTTTGTTTTTCTGAGCACTATAAAATTAACAAGTGAATATTAACAGATATAGAAAATTAAGAAATGCATATTATTTAGAATGTTATCTAGAATCTTTAGATTTTAGTCAAATATTGATAAACTGGTACACAAAGTTTTATTCTACAGATGCATCGAGTTTAAATGCTTGAACATGAATGATGCGAGACAGACAAAATGTGGTCTGGTGCTGTATATACATAGCATTCTCTAAATTACAGTTTATTAAAAGTGTTACTGGCAAGCAAGTTGGGTGTTGCCAGGATTGAAGGACTTCTGGAAGACCGGAATAAAGTGCATATGAATGAAAATGTTGGAAGGAATTGCAAATGTCTTTGAGACGGAAGTCGTGCAAAGATAAATAGAAAGGATGACTGTAAAAGGGAAGGTGAACTTAGGAAAAACATAAAATAATCCACCTAGAGAACTTTGAAAGCATGAGCTGAGAAGTTAAACATGCATTTCTTATTTGATTTTGAGATGAGCCGGTCATGATGTGTTGCTACTTGAGCTGGATGCAGTTTTATTAGAAGTTTTTGATCTATTTGCTGTCAAGTGATCATGATTGCTGAATTCCATTTTACCTACATATTACAGCATGAAATTATAGTACATTGGATGAAAGGAACAGAAATAAGATCAAAAAAGAATTTCTATTGGATTTCCATGCAGTATGCCATATGTTGATGTACTGAATGCAGGGTCCATGGTACTGTTTGGGTAATTACAACAACGCTTCATTTTAGGGTTCTCTGTTATTGCAGAAACCAAGAGAAAGGTCTGAGGAAGTGAGACTAAAGTTGAATGAGAAGGTAGAAGAAAACCAAAAGACCCGTGTGAAAAAGGATTGATGCTCTGTGTAGCGGGAATGAACTTTTTGGTTTATTGTGTAAAGGAAAGTTTTGTCCTTGTAACACTAAGGAGGTTTGGTAACAAGAGGTGTGTTAGGTTGATAGAACACAAAACATTAGACAAGATAAAAAGATAAGGAATCACTGAAGGGAATGGAGACACACACAGCTTTTACTCCTACATTGCCTGTGTGCACACACTCTTGTCCACCTCCTTGCTTCCAGGGAAGAGGACAGAAAAGGTTACTGGCACCCCAATAAGTTGCTCCTTTTCTTTTTCCTCCTACACTTTCGTTCATATGAATTACAAAATATGAAGTGGGGGCAGGGATAAATAGCCCATATAACCCTTCTCCTCTCCTCACTTCTGGCCCATCTTCTCCTAATTGTCTTTCAAGTAGATAAGCTAATTTACAATATAATTATTTTCTCCAATTAATATGTGCAGCACAGGAGAACGAAAATCACTTAGTATGGAAAAATTATGGTTTAGGGTTCAGATATGTGAACATGCTATTGTGGGTTAGCAAGTTCCATACATTTAACTTCTGTCCATTAGTGTGGATTGTGAATTCAAAGGGATTTGACTCAATCCTTTGACCAGCATTCATTTAGTCAGCCTCTGTATTCCCTTCTACAAGTCACAAGCCTCAAGCCCAGCACACATCTGCATTTAGTGCCTTTAGCAAAGAGATTTAAAGCCTCAGAAATATCATTATGTACAAGAGGCATGCAGGGTGGGTGAGATAAAATAATTGGTAGCAACATTTCTCCATTGGTAAGCAAAGGCCAACACAGCAGTTTAAACCCCAGAGCCTTTGGGCAGAACCCTGGAAAATGTTCTGTTATTAGCAATGCCTTTTGGTAGGTGAATAAATGAACTCCTGAATGGTCTTGGTGTAACTGCTGTGAGTGTAAACATATGTGAAAGGAGAGAAAGCAATCGTATAAAAATCATGATGACTGGAATTTTTGTCATTTCTTCTTTTAAAATATTTCCACACATTGAATGCTGCTTTCTTGCACGGTAGAGTGGATCGCAGGAAATACAGTATTGATTACGTTATTGTAAATCATTTGCAGGTGAGAGATATTTTGTGTTATTACTTGTACAGAGTCCAACAGTCATGAGATAAAAGGCCACATGGGAATTTCGTTTGATGGAACACATCAGATACTCTTCTGTTGGGGGCTGCCAGTAGTGCAGCAGAAATGCCAAAAGGAGAGGTATTAGGTAGAAAATTCACAGCAACTGCAATCTACATTTCTGGAACTGGACAACATGAATCAGGTAATCATTTGTCTGTATGTCTATGCACAGTGTCAGCATTGTGGGGTTGAATGCAGGTGATGTGGCCTTCTTACGGATGGGAATTCATCTTTTTCCCTTCTGTTTCGCAGACCTGATGCAAGAGAAGAGCCAAGCCTTCAAATGCAGGTGCTGGAGGCTTTCAGGTATGTGATGTCGAAAGCCTGAATCACAAGGCAATTGCTGTGACGGGCATTTCAAATGTGTGTGCTATCTCTAGAATTCCCATCACCTTTAACATTACACTTCATTATAAATGGAGATTTTTAAAAATATTATGTCTTCTACTCCTGCAAGCATTTTATGATTCACTTCTGTAAAAACAAAACAAAACAAAACAAAACAAAAAATCCCCAACAAGAAACAACCAACCAAACCAACAAAAAGAGTGGAATAAGGGGGCAAGGACAACTATGGGGAGTTACCCTCATCTTATAGATGCTTTTGTATCATTAAAAGGAGTATGATACAGCAACTGACAGATTATGACTTCTCTTAGCTTCAAGCAGATAGTGCCAGGAAAGTGAACAGGGACATGATATACTGAGTCTAATTTATCATACTGCTTTTCCACCTATGAAGCTTGAAACAGTGAAGTGTTTAGGTTGAAATACTGATCAAATTCTCTGTTTTTTAGAGGGTGGCTTTCAGGTTTTGTAGAATGGAGTAAGAATGAAAGAGCTGTTAAGCTGTCAGTAGCTGTTAAGCTGTTAGCATCCTGAACTCCTCGAGAAAATGAAAACAAACCAACCACTTTTTCTGCACAAAAAACACAAACACTTTCATCCAGAAAATTGTAATAAAAAAGCTACAATAGTATTCTGATTTGGACAAACATTTTGTAGTTATGAAGTAATTTCAGTGTTCTGAAAATCAAAATATAGTTTCAAAAATTTTATTTTTGTAAGGTTGAACTGTTGTAGTGTAGTGAATTTTTATGTGTTTGAAATTGCCATTCATTTCCTCTATGTTTTTTTTTTTCCAGAGTCCACAATTTATCACCCTAACATATTCCGGAGAAAATCACTGCAGAGTTGCACATTTGTCATGACTTTCTTTTTTTTTTTTTTAAAGAAGAACATTAACTGTAAAAACTTGCTTTTACATATTCAAAAATGCCTTTGAAAACGTTTGTGCAAAGTAGGAAGTAATTGCAGAGAGTCATTTCAGACACTTTAGTTTTCAGTGGAGATGCATAAACTGCTGAGAAGGGGTGAACTGGTGATGGGGTGAACATTCTTTAAAAACAGTACAAAATTACACTGAACCATCATGTTGAACATGCAGGGCCTAGCTGAAACCTGCTGAGGTCAATTAAAATCTTGATATTAATTTTCATAGGTTTCAGATTAACCTCATCTTTATTTTGTGGAATTATATTATGATGGATTTATTTTATCCTCAGGCTTACATGCATCTGTCTTCGCACTTATCGTTAAGTCTTCTAATAATGCTGGTTTTAATTTGGTGTTGAAGTTCTATTCCTCCCTGTGAGAAATGCATGTATAATACAAATAAAAGCCAGGAAATGGTTACCTGAAGATGGTGTTCTAAAAAAGAAATGGTTGCCTGAAGAAATGTTCTAAAATACCTGGTTTTTCTGATGGAAATATTTTATAGTTTGACTTGAAACTGTTTAAATAAACTTCCTTTATTAAATAAAAAGTGGTTGGTGTGATAGTCTGTAATCATTTTCTCAAATTACCCATCCTTGTTGATCTATTTTCTGTTGTTCTGTCCACTATTGCTGATTATCTTGAAAAATTCTGGTTCTGCACTTCTGAATGCCAGACTCTTTTAGGCTCTATCTCTAAGAAAATACTAATCAGTTTTATCTATGGCACATCATTGCACTGCATTAGTTTATCCTTGTCATGCATTGGTATAGTTTTAATATTACATAAAATGTGACTAGATTCTAGCATTGGTGCAGCTGTGTCTATAAAGCTACATGGTCCTAAAAACTAGTGAAACTCATTTTTTGTGTTTCCCCATGAATCCACTGTGTAATTAAATGTATCAGTCTGAGGATAAATTATGGGTATGGATTTTTTCATAATATATCTGGCAAGATAGCTCTGAATCAAATGAATAAATCAAGACTGTTTTTAGCCCTCCAATTCCATGTGCTTAGATGTCTGTGGCTGATGAAGAGCAGTGTGCCAGGAATCAGGATTCTCACTGTGCCATCTCCCAGTTGATGCAGTCTGTATCCCTTGAACACTAAAAGGAAAATCACAATGAACCAATCACTCTCTTTCAAGCTCTGCTTATACAGGTTGGTATTAAAGTGGCAGGAAAGATGTGTGCCAAAAGTACACCACAGTACAGTACTGCTAAATTTGGACTGAACAGAGCTTTGGGCAAAAGGGGAACCTTTATGTTAGCCTCTCCAGTTAGAATTCTTCCCATAAAGTCAAGAATGTGGACTGGCCAACTGCCCTGGGGGCTAATATAGACAATTTGGAAGACCTAATTCAAAATGTTTGAAGTAATGTCACTGAGAATTGTCTGCTACTAGCATTGCAATATTGTTCTATACAATAATTGTCTGTTTAATCAGATTACAAAAGAAAACATTGACTGCTTGTGTAGTTGTGTCCAGAGGAGTTTTTGTAACCCATTCTTATGTGCATCTTTTCTGTCATTCAGATTGTCATGTTATTTTGTAACCATGGAGAAGCAGGGAGGGATGCCTGTTGGTCGAATTTAGATTTCTCCGGCTGAGTGCAAACCAATTTTTGAGAAAAATGAGAAAACATTTCTTAATGTAAATTGTACTGTCACTCCCTTATATCATCAGTGCAAAATGGATTTCTTTCCAGATCATCTGAACTGTATAATTAGCATATTGTTAAAGCATAGGTTTGGATGTGCAATATTGTATACATTTTCAGTGACTAAAGATAAATGCAATTACATCAAAGAAACTAATAATTGGTCAAATAATAGAAGTGTTTTGTTGGTGTTTTTTTTTTTTAAACTGAGGCATCTTCTAACAACTTTACCATCATTTTCTCTTAAAATTATTCTTTGCAATTTTTTTTTAATCTACCTGTGTTTTGAGTAGGAATGATTGAAGGGAAATGTAAATAACCATTGCTTCTAAAATGTTATAGCCCTTCTGAATGGGATAAGCCATTTTTGGAAGAGTATAGGGTTTCAAGTCTATCATCAATTCCAGAAATATTGTGTGTGATTTTGGTGCTGTGCTCCCCATTGACTTAATAAAGAATCTCTTTGCCATCATTTTCTTATATTTCTCATATTTTCCTACTGTTTTGGTTTACAAAGGTAGGGATTAATTTGATGTAAATCGTCTGGCAATCACAGGTTTTTTTTCATTGCTATTTTCTGATGATTTGTATGCTTTAGACTTCAGAATTATCCATATGCTGTATTGCCCAGTAACATTTTAAAAATACAATATGATTGCTGAGTTTTATTCATTTATCTTGCCTGGGTATTTGGAACATGTATAAAATGTAACTTCTCCATCATGTCATAAAAAGTTATTGCACTCCTAGGATCATGAATTCAAGAAACATGACATAATAGACTGGCAAATATGGCCTTGTGTCTTCTGATGATGATCCAAATCCACCCACTTATCTTGATCTGCCTATATTGTTAACAACATGGGTTGTCATACAACAAATTTTTCATTTTAACTGTTCTTTATGTACAGTGCAGTGTAGAATTTACTTTTTATTGCCTTTCGGAGGGAAGTATCATACCTCTCAGTGAAATAATGGTTTTGTCAGACACTGGTATCTTTATTGTGTAGTGCTTTTAAATTCTACACTATTTATACCAAGCTCTCGTGGTATAGGACAGGTGAGATGTGATGCCTCTGTTTCTCCGTGAGAATACTTAAAGCTCTCTGGATACTGAAGTGTGCTGTTGATAATGGTAGTTGTGAGGTCTGTGTTGTAGCTTTCAAAGAGAATTATTTTGTTCTTCTAAGTACTCTATGAATGTGTGAAATATAAACAGCCGCTGGAAAGGACTGACAAACCTAAAGCTTCTACTCACAGTCTTCATATTGATTTGCCTGCTTCTTCCTACCATAATTATACTCATTAAAAAGTGTAGACATTGATTTGCTGTTGGAGGTTTTATTTCATTTGTGCATGACAAGGAGGAACAGCAATTTTATTGCATACAATGCCAGTATTTAGTTGTCAGGAGTTGTTTAAATGGGTGATTGTGAAAAAAGTCAAAGAATGATGCATGATTGTAAAACTCATTGGATCCAAGAATGTAAAAACAGATGACACATTTGTCCTAGAATGGCACTGATGAGTCAGCTGCCACTCAAATTCAAATTACTTTAATTGCTGTAATATTTCTAGGAAGATGACAATAAATTAGAAAAAGTGTTCTGTGTGCTTTGGTGGCAGGTAAGAAGGGAATGAATGGTTTGCTTTCTTGTGTTACATGTGATATTTTGGAACAACTGAACTCAGCATTTTAAAGGGTATAGTTTGCTATGTTTTGAATGTATCTAAGAGGTAAAAAGCAACATATAAATAAATATTTTCTCACCTACCTAAATTTGTTGATTGTAATAATTTAAAGAGTTTGAATTTAGATAAATTCCAAAATCAAAGCAAAGACCTCAAACATCAAGTCCTATATTTGAAACCAATCCTCTGTGTCTTTCTTTCTGGTTGTCTTTTCCTGTTATTCAGAATACAGGGACTGAGCTTTGTTTAACTATTCCAAAAAGTGATATGGAGTACCTATCAGAAACATGATCAAATCCCCCCACTTGCCAGAGACAAAAAAGATGCAGAATATTTGAAAAGGGCATTCCTTTCAGAATGCCGAGATATGTTGTGTTTTTGCTGTGTGTATTACAGTATCATGTAGAAGCTGTTGTTTTCTACTGACACAGATCCTTTTCTCCTAGATATTATACTTTATAGATAAGTAAAAATGTATGTGTATATACATATCTATCTATCTATCTATCTATCTATCTATCTATCTATCTATCTATCTATCTATCTACCTATCATGTAGATCTGTGTATCTGTTTTACATTTTTTGTATGTATGTCTATACATGCAAACACAGTTACAGTTCCCACTCTGGATTGCATGCTATTTAAAAAGACAGGTCAATAAAAGATGAAAGGAAGGAATTATTATTACTTGCAGAGTAACAGAGAGATTATGAGTGATATTGAATGTCCCATAGGAGGTAGGCTTAGATCCAATTTACCAAGCCCAGATCTTTCAAAGGTTATAACTAAAATGTTTGCTGCAAGACTGGCCTTCTCTAAAAGTCTGTGCATCTTCTTTATTTGGTAGTTTCGTGGAACTGTTATTATGATATGCATGAGAAAGTACTCGCAAAGGCTTGAGCTACCTTTTTATAGGAGTTTCTTTGGTACTGGCTTTTGAATATCTGTCTCTCATTTAAGAAAGTAATTTCCAATATTTTTTTATTGATTATCAAGAGGAGAAGACAGCATAAGCATAAAGAAAATACCAAAGCATATTATGGCTATATTTGGCACAGTGGAAAACTTTGTAAGCTGTGTGGGTTTATTTATACATATATTCTCACTTATGGGTAAGTTAAGGTACTAATGTTACAACCCAGCCATAAATGTCCTTTTTTTTGTATGACATTATCTTACTGATTTAGAATTCTAACATACTTATAAATGCTTACAAAAAGTGTGAAAAAATGTAAAACTTGTATGGAGTATAGTGTGAAATTTGCTTCCCAATATAGTATTATTTCCTCCAATACTTTCATGTTTATTCACTTTAAGTCAGTATGAAGTTTACAAACATGGAGTTTTCTTTTATTTCATTGTGATCTTAATGCTTCTGCTGTAACTTGAAAGTTTCTAGTTTCAGCGTAGGCTTGACTGGCAGATGATCTGTGATCAGTAGGGGGAAGACAGAAAGTTATAAACCAGTTGTGTGGAGGAGAGCATGTGTGCCTTACTGCTCATGTCTTTTCTGGCATTTGCTTCTGGACACTGTTGGAGGCAGTCACTGGGAGCTTGGGTATGACACAGGACTGAGGAGGAGCACTGAGGCTGCAAAGGGCAATAGGGGGAGGGCAAGTGGCAGCTGAACTGCCCAAGGAAGCAGTGTCCAGGGGACAGGAGATGGGTGGAAAGCTGGCTTTTATGGAGAGGTACAGGAATGTACAAAAGAGTGGTCCCAGTTCCTGCATAGAAGTTCAAGCTTTTTCTGATGATGAAAGGTCTGATTTTTTAAACCCCTAATTGCAACACTAGTTATGCAGAAGTAAGATTTGTTTATGTAGATATTGTATTCCTCTTAAGCTAATGCATTTCGTATCCTGTTAATGTACTTTGTTAATTGAGATGAAAACATGGGGAAAAAACCTGGTAGAATCAAACCGTCTTTCTCCAAGACTCCTTTTACAGCAAATTGGCTGTGCCTATCAGAAAGGAATTGTTAAGTTGAAAAGTATCTATGTACATCAAAGTAATAGTCACAGTTAAAATAGAAATTTTCTCTTTGCATTGATGCATGTGATTTTTTTTAATGGGGAGGTAGAGAGCAGCTGATATTTTTAGGGGAATTTTTATGCTATTACATATGATTTTGTAAAGTACTGATTTTATTATCAGGGGAATAAAGATTTCAAACTGCATCTTTTTCAATATGATAATTTCATACGTGCTTAACAATTTTTAGTCTATATATTTAATAATAGGCTATGCTTATATTCTTACAGTAAGTCATCACTGCAGTATAATAAAAAGCTGTTATAAATTGACATTAGTATTTTTAAAACATCATAGTATAGGGGCAGTTTTAATGCTTCAAAACACAATAATTCTGTAGCCCAGGTATATTTTGAATTATAATTCTTTTGATCACTATTGACACTGCCTGTTTCATGACCATGCTTTGCCAGAAATGCTTTCCTACTTCTTTGAAATAATGAGTTTAAGTATTGTGTTTTCAGAAACAATGATTGCAACTGTCAGGGAAAGTTAGGGCTCCTGTCACTAGCACTGACTTCCTCTGAGACCCTGAATTTCTAATTTAGGCTGAAATTTCCAGTAAGGCTGTGGAATATGTGGACTTGTTCTCTTGTGAAGAGTCAGTCTCTGGAGGTCGTTCTCCAGGAGAAAGACAGTCTATCCACATCCTGCTGCCACAGAACATGTGTCAGTCGTGGCTCTTCCTCAGGTTCCTGAGTCACTGCATCTGCCCAAGAAGCAATGGGGTGTTCAAAGCCTGTGCTTGTAAAAAGGAAGGTGGTAAGGCAAAGCAATTTGGGATATGCTTTACACACATGATGCCCCTGGGACTTACTCATATGAAGGTCAAGACCATTCCTGTACAGAAGGCTGCCACAAGGCCAGTATTCTACTTAAGTCTTATGTAAGCCTCAGAGTAGGATTTAGGCAGTGCACAGGACTCGTGCTCAATCTCTGTTCAAGGGTTTATTTCACTCAAAGTTACAAGTCTGCCGTGTAAGTGAGCAGCACTCTTCATATCGGCTTCAAAGTCTCGGCTATGCTAAGATGTAGCTGCACGTGAAAGCAGTGTGAGAGTCCAGGCTGAGGCACTGAAGAGTGCTCTGGGCCGTGTCCAAACCCAGCAGTCAGTTCCTGTCTGGCACAGTGTTAGAAAGCTGTGTTGGTCACTGCTGGTACTCGATCGCAGAAGATGTGGATAAGCACCTAACTCATGAGTGCTGGAGCAGTGCAGAGCCATGTGTCTGTTATGCAAGGCCATCCTCAGCAAGTGCAAAGGAATTATTAATTTGAATCTTGATATTGTACATTATAGTTATACTACATTTATCTCTATTTATAATAATGTTGCTTTTCATATAAATTGTATTTATAATGGATGCCACTATATATTGCATGCATGCATGCAGTGGAGCATAGCATTCAATCTCCCTTTGTCCCTCTCTCCCTCTCACTTTCCTAATCTCAACAATAACTAGATCTTTTGGATGGTTACACTAAATACTGATAAATTTGAGTCTTTATTCAGATTTTGGTCTTCTTGTTGGTACTCTCAGAATTTTTTTTGAAACATTGAAAGGAAATAGGAGAGTCATATTAAAGCATCTGCTTCTTTTGCAAGACATTTGGACTGTTTGGCTCACATTTTAGCTAGATATCGGTGTCTAAGCAGTAGCTTCATAGCTCTGAGTATGCATATCTGATAGAAAGCAAATAACTTATCTGCTGTTACACAAATGAGAGATGAAAAGAGATCCTTCTATCTCTAAGCATAAGTACTGTAAACTGAGAAGGCACCACAGATACAGTCACAGATGATCTCATTGCCTTACTTTTAGAGTTAAAAAGAATACTTTTCAAAACATTTTTGCTCATGTAATATATTTCATTACATCAATATTAATACAGCAGTCTTCATGCTAAGTTAACTTCAGTAGCTTTTTACATTCACTGGCAGCACAGGTTGCATTGATATTTTTCCATTACTTCCAAGTAAAAAAGAAAACCAACAATATTGGGTAAACGTGCAAATGTCTATGAGTTATTTTATATAAATATCATATATACTTGTGTAAATAATACTGTAAAAAATAAAATGTGAGCTTCTTCCATCTAAAAGGACTCCAAAAAGTCCTAGGGAAAGCTTGGTGTAGGTGATGGTGAAATGTTTCATTTTCTCCCCTGAGAATAGCATATATTTCAGAAAAGACTTCAGGCTGAGTTACATAAGCTGTATTTTCAGTTCTCCCCAATTTCTATTGTTTTACATGCAATGCTCCATAAGCCTCTAAGTGTATTTCGGCTACATGAAGCAAAAAAAAAGCAGACTCAGAACTGAAATATGTTTGCATATATCGAGGAGAATCTGCACACAAGGGGACATTTATCAGGGGCTACTGTTCCTCTGCTGACGAAGGGAGCATACCCAGGAGTATCCAGAAGCAGATGATGATCTTCTCAAGAAAACCTTTAGTAATATTGTCAGACTGCTCTTGCCAAGACTGGCATTTCAGTATCCTGTGTATTCATCCTGGAGAGAAAGGGAGCAAAGCTGTGCAAGCTACAAGTAGCTGGGATGAGGAACCTGCTCAGCCTACTGGGTCTGTGCAGTGTTGCAGTATAATTGGGAATCATGTTTGCCAGTATGGACTGTACATGTGAGAATGCAGTTTACAGTATTCCTGTCATAAAAAACTGCAGGGAGGGCTCTTCAGCTACACTGGTTGCCTTTGGGGATTTTTTTTTCTGTATTTTTGCAAGTACTTCAGGTCTACCTCAACACCTTCAGGCAATAACAAACCTCTTGAACTACTCAGAGATGGAAAATGGTTGAGAAAAACAAAAAGATTTTTCTTCTTGAATGAGATGTGGAGTTAGAGGGGTAAATTGTCCCTGTAGTTAGTAGACTTGAAAACTAAAGATCTTTTCTTCTTATTTCATTTCAGTATCAGGATTTTGACGTGATGGCTGGGTTTATTTTGCCTCTGTCTGTAGACTAGATGCTCATATAAACACAGTATTTACCATATTATGTGGAACTTGACTCTGAAGAAAGTAAACAAACCTTTGGCATTGTTAGCATATCTTGAGTAAATGTCTTTTTCTTTCTACTTCTGTCTCGTTTTTTTCTTTGAGCACATTTCTTTAAGTTCAGTGAAGCAGTCCAAATAAGGGAAAAGTCTATAGAACTGTGTAAAAATGTAAAAAAGCTAATCAAAGTCTAGCAGCCACGTTCATTAGGTACTCCTTCCTTTCTGACTTCCAGGGAAAAAACAGTACTTTTTGTAATAGTTCATCTTAAGCCTTAAAAATTATTTTGATGACATACATGATGACAAATTACTATTTAGTTTGCCATTTCCTTTTCTTTAGTAGCTACTCAATTTATGTGCTATCAACATTTATTCAATTAATTGTTCTCCCTTCCAGTACCCCCCAAATATAGAAGTTGCATTGTCATTTCAAATTGGTGCAGTTTGTGTTCACTACCGTAGGTCTATGTTTTTCTAATCTGGGATGTGATCCTGTATTCCTACTAATTTCTGTAGATTACAGGAGTGTGAGGTACTATAAGGTAACTTTTTTCCTTTGTATTTATTTTATGAAAGTAACTCAATACAAATAAAGCACTAAAAATTTCAAATACATTTAAAATACAGAATTTTTTTGAATTTTGAAGTGTCTGTCACTTCTTTTGAAACTGTGGTCTGAAAGCTATGCTTCTTCTGCAAGATGTAGTGCACCTTTGCATCACTGAAGTTAGCTCTGCACTTCAGTTTTAAATCTGAGGCAATGTACTGATACCCTCGGTCACGTCAACCAGTCAGTCTTGTGGGCATAGCTGGAGCCTGGTGTAAACTAAATAACCAGTAATTAAACTGCTTCCCAAAAAAAGTTTTATGGCACACATGGTGGTCTGGCTACTTGGATGTAGAGAATGGGTTTGACCAAATGTCAGGTGAAATCACATCACTGGGTGCAGTGTAGACACACTTTGGTTGTTCAGTTTAGCCAGGATTCAGCTGAGCAATGAGATATTAGAATAAGTATATTTTATTTTAGTGGTTCAGCTTATGAATTCAGCACTGTAATAACACAGATGCCTGGGCTAAAAAAGAATAGTAGTGTTTGCATTCTGATTCTGAATGGAAATTCATGCACTTCTCTTGTGTTTCAGATTTGAAAATAGATGTTTATTCTCTCACTCTGGCAAGTTTTCTGCATCCCACTTATTCCTGAATATCTTATGATCCCCTTCTTCCAGGTACTGTCTTTATGTCCTGATCAGACCCAACTTGGGTCTTCAAATGGCTCTTTCTCTAGACTTCCTCTCTCTTGCTTTGTTTCTTAAATTTATTTCTGCCCTCTTTCCCCTCCCCCCCACCCCCTGGTCTTTTTTTCTCTGAAAAATCTTTGCTAGGCTTTTCCTATCCTCACTTTCACAATATTCTTTCCTTCCCTTTATTGCCTGATGTGGGACGGCGCTGTTGCAGATAAGGATAGCACCTGCACTCTCTGCCATTTGCAGTACTAGCAGCAGGTAGAAGAGATAAAGAAACTCTGCCTCTGACTTTCAGGTCTCTAAAGAAAGGTAGGGAGCAGCAAGTTTTTTTGTTATAGAAAACGGAGAAGCCTTTTCATTTGTCATCCTTACCTAGAGTGCACCACTGCCCTGTGGGAGCATTGTCAAGATGGGGCAATGTTAGGCAGCTGAGTTAGGAATGAAGCAGCTTGTGGCTGCTTCTCCTGCATGGTGTTTGCTATCTAGACCTGCTCCTAAGCACAGGCAAAGGAGATCAGTAGGTTAGAGCCATAAGTGCCTGTGGCCTGTTCTTGTGTCTGCTTCCCTCATGGCTCAGAGGTTTGGTTAACTCCACTCCTTGAGTGATCAGGAAGGATCAGGGCTGGGGGAAGGAGTTGCTGGTGGGTGGCAGTAACTTCAGGAAAGAAAAAAGGCTGCTATGTTCAGAAGCCCTCCACCACCTCAGTGGCAGCAGAATAACAACCCTCCCTCCAGGGTGACTCCAATGCAGAGCTGTTTTCTCAGCTTTCAGTCCTGAATCTATTTCTCTCCTTCTGTCTTTCTTGTCCTAACAGTCTACTGCCCCATCTTTTGGGAAGCAAAATTAAGTTTTGCCTTTGCTTGTGGACAACCTAAATAGCCTCTGGTTTTGCCAAGACCCCTGAGAAAGCCATTTTCATAGCTAAGCAAATGATAACATTTCTTTCAAAGATTGGCTGTAATTTAGTCCATTACTGCTTGGACTCAGTGTGAATTTGTCTCGTATGTATGTGTGTCTTTCTAGCAAGGTAACTGCAGTTTTTGTATCCCACAGTAGACTTGCAGTGCTGCAAAACAGACCCTGACACTGCCCAGGTCTTCTCGCTCCGGAGTCAATGCACTGACTGCAGCATGGGTACTGCAGTGAGATGTATACAGGAAGGATCTGTCCATTGTGAGGATTAGGTATCATGGTGTATTACATCCCTGACATACACAGTAATGTGAGATGCTTTGCCATTTTCAGGGATTTTTAATATGAAGGTGGTGAGACACTGGAACAGGTTGCCCAGAGAGGTGGTGGATGCCCCTTCCCTAGAAACATTCAAGGTCAGGTTGAACAGAGCTTTGAATGACCTGTTTTAGTTGAAGATATCCCTGCTCAGGGAAGAAAGGTAGGACTAGATTACCTTTAAGGGTCCCTTCCAACACAAACTATTCTATGATTGTATGAATTGTCTGTTACCCAACATTCTTCCACAATAGCAGAGGCAAAGATCTAGTCAGTGATGGAAGAGGATTTGTTCATTCATTCATTCATTCATTCATTAGTTCCTTCATCATGAAGTGCCACAGCACAGCATATTTTGGGTTACTGCTTCAGCCACAGTTACTTGTTTCAGGGTTTTGGACTATTGAATGAGTCCTGTGGAAAGGGAATGTTACTGTTTTACCATTTCCATTATGTTATCTTTTCCAGTGCAATTACCAGCTAATTCAAAGCTCTTTGTGTTAAGCTAATAGCTTTTGATTCTCTGCTGTCAGCCACTCCTCTTTGTGCACTTTTCCTACCGCTTACCAGTCCCCCACCACTTACCTATGAAGAACATTTATTTTTTCTCTGAGTAGAGGCTCATCATAGACAAATCATTAAATGGAACATCAAAAAGATCCCATCTGTTAGAGTTGCATATGGGTAAGATCACAATTATCGAAAGCCTCTTTTTTTTTCCCTTATGCTTATCCGTACAATAAATGTAGTTGTCAGCAGGATAAGTTCACGCATCGGATAAGGTCACAATTTCATTTAGTGACAACTTCCAACAGCGTGAACTTACAAGGTTCGATTTATTAAAGAGTCAGAAGGGATAAGATCACTGCATGGCCAGCCTGATTTATCAGGGTTTGACTGGAGTACTTGAATAGAGAATGTCGTATTTCAAGTTTATGTTCAAAACTGTAGTTTAGTGTGTGTTATGTCTCAGAGACTTGAAAATTGAGGGAGGAGAATTTACAGGAAGTATCTCAATAATGCAGTTTATGTCTGCCAAACAAGTGTGTGAACACTGAATATTGGAGCTACCTTATTAAGAATCACAAATGTGGAAATGGGATAGTTCTCCACTATCAGTGAATTGCTGTGTGCAGACATACAGGTATTAGTTTGTTATAATGGAAGCAATCACCAGCCAAATATTAATTGCAGATTCTTCCTGTGCATAGAGAATGACAGGCAGATACTGGGTTCTGGGCTGGGCAGCACTTAACAACTTCTGAGAGTGTTTTAACTTGCTCACTCTGACTTCAGAGCAGTCCTTGTTTGAAACTACTACATACACAATTTCTCTGCCTTGCAAAAATACTCATTAGAGAGCCATGTGGCTGTGGACTGGAAATATGCAAAGAAGGAGCCATTTGCTTGTGGAAATTGGTAGAGCCCCATGATGTCAAATAACCAGTCTCTAATTATAGCAGAGGAAGAGCTTACTCATTGTTTTGAACCGACTCCACTTAGAAAGCTATTTTCAATTTAAAAAAAAAAAAAGCAGAACAATTACTGCCCAAAGCTTTCAGTGACTTGCTCGGAAGTGTTAAATGCATGTAAATCTGAATACAGTTATATCTGAATGAAGTAGTTTTCTTTTTGTCCCACAACAGCTGTTCATCACTTACCTTCAGATATATACTCCTTTGTTTCTTACTTCAGAGTGTAGGTACATGGATGAAAGCTAGTTTGGGGGTTTTTTTCAAAAATACTATGTATAGTTGAATTTTTCTGGTAGTCAAACTGTGGTCAAATCCTGTTAAGGGCCAAAAGCTCTTGTTGGGTTCCTGTGTACTCTATATTTTGTGGAGGGTTTTTTGGTTTTTTTTTTTTTAAATGACCCTGATTGTGCTGTAAAAGGATACAAAGCTAAACTGACCTCTCTACCTTCTACTTTATGAAAGCCCTGTGTGGCATGCCTGAAACAATATATGTATTTATGAAAAGAATCCTAAATTGAGTCCTTTCATTCTGGTTTTCTATCCACCAAGGTGGCCTAATATCTTAAAAGCCATGGGATGTTTTGTAGCTGTACTAGTGAGTCATGACTTGAGGCTTCTTTTACAGTGCAGCTATCATAAGTCTTTGAGTAATCACAGACTTTAAAAGTATGCTACATCAACAAGATAAGAGAAACAGCCCACAGCACTAACAGCATTATCTTTTACCAAAATTGATTAGTCCATACTATGTGTCTCAAATATTTTGTATAAACTTACTCAGCAAGCTGGAAATAAGTGTGTTTCTGAAGAACAAGCTGAAAAAAAACCCAAATCACTTGCTCTGTAGGAAGGAAAGGGCAAGTAAATATCACTAAATGGAATGTCTCTTAAGTAATTTTTTTACCTTACTTGCAAAAACTAAAAGCAGAGCATCACTTCCTCTCTACTTATATTTCTTAGTGTTACTTCTGTTGTACTTCTTGCTGTCCTTTTCAATCGGAGAGCTGACAAGTCTAGGATGAAAAGAATAAAACTTTCTCTACTTTGCATGGAAATTATGAGTATATAACATATTTTATTCCAGGGGTAGGAAGGAGTTCTATTGTAATTTGCTATTTTGTGAAGGAACGTTATATTCAGTACTGAGGTGGTCTGTTGCGATAGCTGATTACTGGAAGTGCCTAACAGTGTTTGACAGAATTTCCTGCTTCCTTTGGGCTTGAACACAGATTAAAGGAAACTGCAGCAGTTTTTCATCCTTTCTTTTCTTTTTGTCTCCACATGTTGGAATTTCCATGGACAAGTATGTGTGAAGAGTCAGTACTAGCTGACTCTTTACACTTCTTACTGTGGGTGGTGATACAGCAAAAAAGTCTCAGATCCTCTTCCTTCTCCTGATGTAATCTGTGAAGATCCTGAGCAGTTGTTCAGGGGACCGTAGCTGTAGAGAGCACTTCAGATTTACATCTGAACTTCATCTGAGGCCGAAGGGGAAACTCTTGTCTTGCTCACACATTTTTCAAACCCATTTAATTAAGAATTACAGGGTGAGGTTCTCATTTTCCAGCAAACACCCTTGAAGTCACACATTGCTTGGGGCCACAGGTATGGCACTTAAACCAGCATCCCCGTGGGAAGTCAGCAGTGAGCAGGGGCCAGACCCAGTTACATCAAGTGGGAGACTGGGCCCCTGCATGCTGCAGTTTTGGTACCATTCATCAAATAGGAAATTTCAGAGGAGAAAAATGTTGCAAATAAATGCAGAAAAGTTAGACACAGTGTTAATTTTGTCCTCTAAAAAGCCAAAAGATTTTCAGCTGAAAAAAAAATCTTTACAAAGGACTAAATTGTAATGTGCTACACCTTGCATAAGCGTAGCCAGATTGTCTTGTTTTGCCAAAACATGCAAGCAGATTGTCCTTCTCAATTCTGACATTCACCCATAGCATTGAAATGGCTGCTGGTCATGGTGACAAGAGAGAAATGTGTCTTTTTTGGAGAACTGTAATGAAGAGAAACAGAAAGGTTTTGCAGCAAAACATTTTGTTACGCTGTCTGCAATCTACTACTCTTTCATGGTGTTCTAAGTGGATAGGAAAAAACAAGAGTTTCAGTACAATTCAGAATGATGTTACCTCATCTGCAGTAGATTTCAAAGTATTAATATATATTGAAATATTGCCTGAACTACACCTTGGAGCTGTAACAAAAGAGAATAAAAGAGAGAGAGAATCCATAATAACTTATTTAATTATCAACAGAATGGAAAAATTATATTTGGAAAAAACCCCCTTGTTCTTATGCTTGCCTCAAACCTGAACTACTTATCAGGTATAAGAGTCATGTTATTAATTTTATTTAAAATATATTGTGTAATGGTGTGTACCTTAAAACTTTGGTAGCTTTTCGGATATCACTGGTTGATCTGCCCTAACTTTGTCGTTCTTAATCCATTAAAAGACAGGCCTGCTTGTAAATCCACAGGTACAGATAAGGAGTCACTGTTTGACTGTGTCTGAACCCTTTTCAAATGAAAAATGTCAGTGGCAGAAAGGGAGGCTGAATTATTTTTTAAAAGGGTTTTCAAAGATTCTCATGATTCCTCTGGTATCAGTTAAATGTGACATGTCCATAGACATGGCTGTTTTTTAGGGTGTAAAAGCAAGCAAATGCTGCAGTTTTCATCTCTGTGTAGAGAGAAAATGCTGCAGTATGGCTAAGTGATAAACATGTTACTTTGCAATTTCTCTCTTCCATAATTAACATATAAAGAGATTTTTAAAGCTAATACAATTTGTAACAATGTGACTGTGAGAAGGAAAAAGTGCTTTTATGGTTGTTTGTTTGGTTGGGGTTTTTTTCTGTTTGGACGCATATATGTCACATGTGTAAATTAGATATAATTAATCCATAAGCTTTCCTGCTCACATACTGCCTTTTAAAATGTCATAGCGCTGTCATGATGAGGACTCATCCGTATACGGAGAAGCTTTTGTAAACCGATACAGCTCTATTTCCTAGATTTGTTCCAGTTTGCAGGAAGGATCTGATGCACGATTTTACGTAGAGTAGTTTTGTAATCTGCAACACTCAGAGGTGAAATTTAGATTTCTGTGCTCGAAAATGGAAGCTGGAGCCAAGTCTCCTCTTTGGAAGATGGTCAAGATTAACCCCTGTGGACAAGGAAAAGCTTTGCAGCCTGACTGTAATGTAAATCCAGGCATCCATGGGAATGTTTAGCTCGGGGGAGTCTGTGGAGGCTGCCTGTGAGCCAGGAGGAGTTACTCACTTCCTTCAGCCCAAGGTTCATTTCACAACAACCACCAGTTCTAAATCTGGGACAAACTGACTCCTTGCACAGTTGGATTTTGCTCTGTTTGTGGAAAAGCACCATTCTTATTTGGGGTGGAGTCTTTGAGACCGCTGATGCAAAAGACAGGAATCAGTGTTGCATCTGTTTGGTATGGAAAAGGAGGAAGGGGCTTTAGCAGTCATGGAAAACAGATCATGACAAATCATGGCCACAGCAAAGCTAAGGTGAGCTCTGCTGCTCATCAGAACAACAGATTTTTTGCCTATCATCAGGAAGGGCAAAGCTTGGAAGTGCAAGAGCATGGAAAAAAGCAGTCAAACATCTAACAGGAAAAGCACGGATCAGCCTATCCTTGTTCTGTCCTATCCCTATGAAAGTCTGAAATCAGAATTTATTTAGAAAATAATGTTATAAATTGTGTATATAAATATAACTGTTGCTGTATTTTTATTGAAACATTTGTTCATTAAAAATAGGCTTAGTGAAGAGACTGCTTGCAAAGAAGGGTTATCCAGACTATTTTTTTAATCTTGAAATGAAGTGAAAAAAAATAAGGGGGAGTGGAAGGGGGAAGGTGGTGACTGAATTTTATTTTTGCCTCCATGGGAATGATCAATTGTGTGTTATTCTTTCTCTTTACTGGAAAATCCAGAAAAATGAGGGTGAACTAAAGCAAAAATTTCTATTTTAAATGTTAATTTTGAAGTCTTTGCTTTCAAAAATAAAATTTGTTTTTTAAAAAATAAAATTATCATACACCAAAAATCATTATGCACTAAAAAAAAAAATCATTATACAGCTTCCCCATTGCTTTTGCTTATTTTGTCTTATAACATTAAGCTGATAATTAAAATTATTTTTTGTTTAATTCTGATGGTTTGCTGCCTGTGAAACCTCACTCAGTTCAAAATTGGTTTTGTAATTGCAGTAAATGCTTTTAGTAGTATCTTGGAGGTGTTGTGAATTTTTTATGGCTATGTGATATGTCTCTCAAATTTTTAGTTGCTGCTTGCTTCAAAATGTGATCTTGTGCAGCAAAATACATCAAGGAGGTTAATGCACCAGGTGTGGCTGCTTTTGCACTCTCTCTTTTCAGCTGTCATTCCCTCCTCCTCAGCACTTCTTAAGGACTTTTATGGAATGCTATTCTGAATAAAATTGCTTTCAAACTCTAATGTGTGTGAAAAGATGCAAGAAAGGAATGGGACTTTCTAAACCAAATTTGAATATAATTATAAGGGAAAAAAGGTTTGTTTTTCTTTTGCAGGATGACAAGATCAGTTGTTTTTCAGACAAGCATAATTAATTCTCATTATATTGGTCCTCAGAACATTTTGCGTAGAAAACCAACACAAAGGCAGAGGTGGTTGTTGTCAAGGCATGAGTGAAAGTACTCTCAACACTGCTTGTTTTCTTTGTTTGCAGGAGAGTTGGAGGTGGTCCAGAAAGACGGGGAGCGCAAGATTCAGAGCCGGCAGCAGCTTCCGGTTGGAACAACGTGGGGGCCTTTCACTGGGAAGATGGATCTGAATAATAACACCTTGGTATGTTGATGCTCCGAGTCGCTTCGCTTTGTTATATTGTGTGTCATTCTTCAGGGAATAGCCTGAATTGCTCCTCAGACGGAGCATTTGAAAACAGGCATTGTTAGTTCTAACGGACAGTGGTATTTGGCTCTTTTCCAATTTGTTCATCTATGGCAACCATCCACATGAAGTTATTTGGAGCACAGGTTAATAGTGTTTAACTTGTTCTTTCACTGAAGGGAAATGTCACTTCCTTGTTTGCTGAACCAAGGTGTTGTGTTTCAGTAGTAATATCTGATATCTTTGTGGCTTTTTAAATTTTTCATAGTATTAATTGCTGAATGCTTAATTTATATTAAAGAGAGGTATCAAAAATAAATAGCTACATTATTTTAGGATAAAATTAATTAAATTTGCCGTAATGTAACTGACCATAGCAAAATCTTCCATCAAATTAACATTTTTTTGAAAAGCATCAAAAGACACCTGTCATATAATATATTCTCAATTAGCCTCATTTTTTATTCTGATTGCAGAAAGTATGTGGAACATATTGCTTAAAAGTAATGCTTTGCTGATCTCAATTCAGTGCACTAAAATCATGTCATTTCTGAGTCTTCATTTCATCTTTGTTTGTGTTGGTTTTAAGTCTGAGCTTCAATATTATTTGTGTATAGTTCAGATTAATTTTCTGAAAATATCAGGAAGGAAACAACTAATATCTCTAGAAGGGTTTAAACAGTCTTGGAACAGGCATTGCCCTGTGGGATATTTCTGAAGAACCATTATCTACAGCTGGATCACTTTGCTATTACAGACTTTGCATTGAATGTATTTAGCATAAAGACACGTGGAACGGTTTCACAGGAGGGGATTACAGGCATTTGGGGTGCACATATCTGTGCTGCAAGTGGACAAGATGAGCTTCCCAGTGTTCACCAGCACTGGGAGTCGTCCTACCCTTGGAGGACACGAAGAGAATGAGGAGAACTGAGTTGCTGATGTATCATCTGGGACAGTGTGAGAGAGGGGTTATGTGGATATGGGAGAAAGGGGGGGAAACTGCTTGTCTTCAACTCCTCCCTGGAGAAGCTCTGCCTATATAATGGAATTCTCTTTCTAAGGGTTGCTGGATAGGATGCATGTTACTTTCTGTAAATATGCATATTACGATTTGAGTGAAACGTTATTCTGAGTACATAGTATAGTATAGCATAATATACATATAGTACATCGTAGACATTTAAAATCTTAATATTTTTGTACTTTTTGGTATAATTTATTAATCAAATGGTGCTAAGAAATGTTATAGAAAGTGACATGGAAACTTTGACTAAGTTTCCAAGAGTTCAGTATTCCCAACCCAGATGAGATTTCCCATTCAGGCACCTGAATAAAGAATAGATTTTCAAAAGTACTGCACAGTCAAAGCACCTTATTGCTAGAAAAGGAAAAAACTGAAAAATTTGAACACTTGTCTCCGTTTTCTCTATCCATTTAATTTTTATTTTTTCATCTATTTTTTTATTGGCCTGTCATCATTCTCAAAATGTTTGTCGTAAAAGGTCATGTGTGGCATATTCAAATAATTTGCTAAATTCCACTATAACTACTTTCATCAGCTTTCATGTAGTGGAAACCTTAGTCCTGTTGTAGCTCAATCAGTCCACAATCCATACTTTGGAGAAATGTTTTTGTCCACTTGTACCACTTCATCAGGTATATACAACATGAAGAAAATGTTTAAGTATGGGAGATGATATTGATTGTCCCTTCTCTACAGAAGTAATCTTTATCAGATATTCTTAGGATGAATTTGCAACATCAGCAGCCGATCATACTGTACCTTTTTTTTTTTTTTTTTTTTTTTTTTAAGCNGAGTAATTTTCAAAATCAGCAGCCCATTTTACTGTTCCTTTTTTTTTTTTTTTTTTTTTTGATGGAGTTGTAGAGTAACCATAGTCCTAGCAGGACCTTGCCTCTCCTTTGATAGCGCGGGCATAGTTTAAGGCCTATTTGGGCAAATACCTCTTCTGCTGTGTCAAAAACATTTAACTAAGATAGCTGGATTTTAATGAACTGGTAATTGAGCAGTGTGCAGAACTGACTTTTCATTTGTTGATTGTAATGGGATATAACAGTTTTCTCAATGTAGTTCAGAGAGATGTGCGATGAAAATCTTCATGACTTTTTTCTCACTAAACTGGAAAGATACTTTGTTTATTGTCAAATTAAAAATCATAAAGTCTATTATTACTAACACTTGAAAGATTTTACTTTTGCTTCGCCTACAAATACAAACACGTTTGGAAATCTGAAAAAGTTCCTGTAAACAGAATGTTAGTCCTCAGAAATATTGTTTTGTCCCCTGAGCAACTCCATCCACTGAAAAAGTCAAAACTTGAACTGGATATCATCTTGAGCAATCTGATTTAACTTCGAAGTTGGATCTGACTTTGAAGTTTGCCCTGCTTTGAGCAGGACTTTGGACTGGATGGTCTCCAGAGATCTCTTCCAACCCGAATTATTCTCTGATTCTAGGTATTTTTTTCTTTTTCCCAAATATCAGATATTTCCTGTAATCCTGCTTTTGTTACTTTAAAATGCTGTGTGAAGAAATGTAAACCTTTTGATGCAACTTTAATTTGCTGTTAAAGCAACAAAACCTCAGCATCATCTTCTGCATGGTTTTCTTTTATCTTTTTTTTTTCCTTGAAATGATTCTGGGTTTTTTATGACTTTTTGACACATTTGATTACTTATCTCAATATTGTACGTGTTCTCTGTTGTTCATCAGGTGAGTTGGGATTCTTTACTTAGGTTATGTATAACTGTTTTGGAAAGCTCATTTGGGTAGAGCCTCACATCCCTAGAATTCAATCAACTTTTTGCATGAGCAGCTGAAAACAGGTTTAGTTCTTTTCTGAATGAGAACCTCAAACACTGCACTGCTTAAACCATCAAGTTTTTGGAAAAGAATTTTCATGTGGATTTTTTGTATAAGGAGGAAAGGAAAGAAAAATTCAGGGATCCTCAGGTGAGTAAATACCATAATTTTGTAGCTGCAATCTTTATTAGGAAATATGTTTGCAGCTGACTGCAAGTATCTTACCTGACGGTACTGTGTAGTGTTAGCAATGTGACAATGCCTCACAGGATTCATTCAAGCTGTAAGTTACCTACTGCCCTTGTACTCTGCACTGAATACAGCCTGTACATGTAATATCCTGTTGAAGTGCTTCTTGTTTCCCGAAGTGCTGCATTTCTGAATACAGTCTTGCTGTGGTTGGCTCAGGAGATGGAGCAAGTTAATTAATTCAGCACGGTATTTAATTGAGTCACTGTGCCAGATGTCAATTCCATTTTAGATCTTTCAAGTTTCTGTCTTGAAGTATGTGAGGAGTATACATCTCAGAGTAGTGAACGGTTGGGTACCTTGAACAAAAATTACTTTAATGCTGTTCACAGTTGCAATAGGAATAGCAGGTGTTGACATCATCAACAGTGTTGCAGCAGTGTTGGGAGATATGGTAGAGCAAGGTCCACATCAGGACTGAAGAATACTCAAATAAAATGTAGACTTCAAATAGCTCAATGACTAATAAAGTTCTTAATTTTTCTCATCTAGGAATTTCACCAATAGTCCTGAATTACACACAATTACATTATGAGATAATGTATGCTATTTTTACTGTTACTGTTGATGAAACAATCTCCGTGCAGCCAGAAGAAAATTTTTAGACATTGTTTCTAGCAAGTGAGTCTCAGATCTTAAAACTTGTCTAGGCATTTAAGTTTTATTTCAATTTGACCTTAAGAACTTTTTATATAATTCTTAAATATTTGTAGATACCTATTTAAATACTTTTATTGTATTTAGAGTGATAGATCTCCTATTTAGATACTTCTAAATATCTGTTTCTGTACTTTTACCAAACTGCCAAAATTCCTCTGCTCTCAGCAGCTGCACAGTTTGTATCTGTCAGCACAATTGGGCATAGAGATTATTGACTTCCACTTCCTTCCACTACTTTCACTGTCCATCCACTCTTCCATGATCGTTGAATAGTCCCAAGAAAATTAAATGCATAGGAATATCTTTTCAAGCCTAGAAAATGTACATGTCTACATGTTTCCAGATTCTGTTTGAGATTTAATATAATCTTGCTGTTTAGACAAATAGACCCATGAAGAGTTTGAACAACACTACCGGTTGTCCACAGCTGGTGAGAACATAGCTGTATAATGGAAGACAACACAATTTGACCAGGAAGCCTCCAAATTTGTGTCTTGCTGCATGACAGAAAATTCAGTAGTTCATGGGTACCCACAAGTAGCCAGAAACATATTTTGAACCATCAGACTCCTATTTTGTGATTCCTGTCTTTAACAGGGTAGTGGGTTTGCACAAATGACAAGTCTAATATGCCCATGCAGGTGAAAAGAGCAGACGACCTCTCTAGACTGGACATGCAGACCACTGAATGAGGAGCTGGTCTGTGTAAGCAGATCTAAATTCAAAGCACTAGTTAAGAAAAGGCTGTTCACTTCCTTTTTTCAGCTGTAAACATTTTCCCTGTTTGAGGGGACAACTTGATGGGAATGAGGCACTGAACCACAGCGCCCACGACGGATGTCAAACAGCGGTCGCTCTGGCAGTAGTGTGGAGGCATTCCAAGAGGCCTTTCCCCTTGGCTGCTGCCATCTAGTTTTTGGTGTTAATCTGTGCCCATGGCAGGGTTTTGTGAAACAAAACAATGATCAGCTGTATCCAGCCCACCATTCTCGTCTCCTTGTTGCAGGAAAGAGCATGCGGGGCAGGCCTGTATGAGCCTGATAAGGAAAAGAGGATTCAATGTGGCTGTGAAGAGAATCCACAGGAGGAGAATGTGCAGGGCTGGGCCAGACAAGCAGTGGGACACAGCAGGGACCCTTTAATCGAATCTGGGAGGTTCCACACCAAAGAGACACCTCTGGAAGATACGCTCATGGAACTGTTTGACTGGGTAGTGTGTGAGGGGCTGAGGAGCCAAGGTTCAAAATGCAGTAAAGTTATTCACTCACTAAGCTGTGTCTGGTCACTTTGGGTCAGAAACCTCATGTCTGTAGTAGACAGTGACTTTTAATCTTCAGAGTTGCAGCACAAGGATTTTCTGGGAACTTTCATTGGAGGTGCTGCATGGCTCCAGAGAGGCAATAGTCTGTCCATAGCCAGGCTGTAACCAGGTTGTAGTTTCTGTTTCTCTTATTCAAAAATGAAAAGGGATAAGGTAGATTTTATCTTTAGATATTTAATTGCAAATACAGAATTTGGCTCTTAATAGCACAGAGCCATTTTTGTATTTAGTTACCAAAAATAGTGTACTGAGTAATGAACCTTGATTCTAATCTTTGTTACACTACTTTTATACCTATAAATACGTCAAGTGACTACAAAAGCATTTCTTTCTCATTTTTACTACTGTTACTGTCAGACTCTTCATATTTTGAACTAGTTCCACTAGTTCACTTCCTTCTGTCCCAAACATGAGCAGGCGTTTTTGTTGTGGCACTTAGGACAGCACATGATGTCACCCAACAGCTGTATGCTGATGTGCTGGGCACGTGTTGGGAATGGCTGCTTAGAACCATAGAACCATTAAAGCTGGAAAACACCTCTAAGATCAAGTCCAACTGTTAATCCAGCAGCACTGTGTTCACCACTGAATTATGTCCCCATGTAACACACTCAAATGTCTTTTGAACACCTCGGGGATGGTGATTCCACCGCTTCTCTGGACAGCCTGTTCCAATGCCTGCCAAAGTGAAGAAACTTTTCCTCATATCTAGTGTAAACCTCCACTGGCACAACTTGAGGCCACTTCCTACAAACTGAAATATTAAAAAAAAAAAAAGAGATATACTAAGATGTCCACATGGCCATCCACAATGGTCTTTGAGTACACATCACCTCACATTACTTCACCTTTTACCAAGTGCTCTCCACTTATACAGACATGTAGTTAAGGAGAATGCAAGATCAAAAGAACCTTTTTTTAAAAACTTTTGTGCACAATTGTAGTTTAGATGCTTCTTTTCTTTTTTTTTAAAGTCATTTTTGCTCTTTTATTTACGTGTACACAAATTTAAACCATGCTAATAATATGATAGCTAGATGTGGTAAGGATCTGAATAAACACCTTGTTTTAGAAAAATCCAAAAATGTTTTTTTCCAACTTGCAGTAGTTTCCAGATCTCAAATAGGTGATGAAGCAACATGGTGCATTAAAGGAGAACCTTGATCCTACACTTCTGTCTAAATACTATTAGTATACTGGTATTAGTACTGCACACCATACCATAGCCTTAATTTTTAAGTTATTAAATATTTAAAGGACATACAAATAAGACAGGACTGGCATTACATTCTTCATTTTTTTTTTTCTTCATTTATGATTTGGTTATTTCCAGAATATCAACAGGGGATTTTTACACAAAATAGCTCTTGTTTTTTAACCTCATTACCTTAACTGTAGCCCTTTTTCGAGACTACACATACCCATTGTTCGTTTTGACACCTGTTTATCAAAACAGCAGAACTTTAACATTTCTTTAAAATTATCACTGGTCATCTTGAAAGATTTTTAAAAATAATTCAGTTACTTGGTGCTTAATGTGGGCATCTCCATTAAGCAGAATTTATCCTAATACTACTGCAATGAAGTAGTAGACTTTACCAATCATTCCTATTAAACTAACTCAGTTGCCTGGGAGGAAACTCAGTATTTGGCAAGCTTCATTTCAGCAGGAAGTCTTCCTGAGAGTGAGAATGTATCCTGGGGCACTCTGTCAGGCAGCTGCTGAGAGTAGAGCAAGGGAATGGTTCTACAGTAGAGATGAGGCAAAGTCAGGAACCTGGGACAGAGAAAAGGGCAAGAAATTTTGGTCCAGGGCCTCACAGACAGCAGTAGAGGGAGATGCTATCTCCAAGTGCCAGGCTCTTGCATTTCTGGATGTGGTGAAAAGAGAGAGAAGAAAAGCTGTTTAATTAGAGAATCACTGCAGTAAACTACAGTAGCAACATAATTCTTGTGCTTCTACACTATGTCAAATCTTAATAGTCTTCTGTCTAGTCTAACCTTCACTGTACCACAGACTTTAAGACTCAGATGATTATTTAGCTATTGTAGATTTTGCTAAATTTATAACACAAGTTAGAGAATGGGATGTAGTCTTACTTAAAAACTTCATGAAAGAGAGAGAATTTATTTATCTCCATTTAAGGTCATTCATGTAGCTCACTGAACTACAATAGGTAACAGGCACGAGTTCTATACCTGTGCTTAAGATGAAAAATTTAACATTAACTGTTGTCCTCTGAGGAAAATTATTCAATTCATGCTTTTTATAATAATACTTCTTCTTATTTATGAAACATACATATTATAGACTAGGCAGATATAAAATGCCAGATTTAAATATTCAGCAGTTCTCGAAGTAATTTTCTTCTCACTAAATGTTAACACTATCTTTTTTTATTCTGAAATAAAATTCAGTCTCTAAAATGTTGACACATTTTTTCAGTAGTTTCATATTCATAGAACAAAGATGGGAGATTCTAATTCCATCATTTTAGTGACACATAAGGCTATGAAGGTGTTTGTGTCTATGAAGATATTTGCATTGTCCAGACAAGAATTTGATAGTTACAATGGTTATGGAACTGAAAGACTAGGAGTCTTGTGTTCTCTCTTTGACCATTTGAAAATAAAATGTCCTGGAAGCACATTGGTATTTTTTTGCCTACTACACATAAAACTATGCCTGCCCAAGGGTAGTTAGCCTTAGGGTACACTGGTAGTGGAAAAAAGCACTGTAATGCTGTTGCCTGTGGAACTGTGGTAGCACTTGTGTTGTGCTCAGTATGTTGTCAAAATGTGCTGTCTGGACATACAAATGCATAAGATTTTGAAAACATCAACAGATGCTTTCCATAAGACTTATGGATGCCACGGTGGGCAGTTGTTTGGAATAAAAGTGTAATTTAGAGAAAATCTTGGTGTGAAAACTCACATTTTGGTGGTGTCAAAATGAGTTTGTTAATTAAAGTGCAGACTAAGATACCATATCATAGTAACAATAAAAATATTTTAAATTATTGTCTATCTTCATTTAGATAAAAAATTACTTCAAGAAAAGGAATGGACCTGTGGTTTCAGTTAAGACAGTAGCTGCTTGCTGATCACTTTCAGTGTGATGGAATGATCAAAATTCCAAAGATCAATTCCCTTTCCATCTGAATACGCTTCAGAGATGTAGCCTATAAATTTTCAAGAAGGATGGAAAGTAGTTATTTCTGGTTGTTTCATTGCCAGCCAAATTAACTGTGTTCTGTGAAAGTGTGGGTTTGAATGTTTTGAATAGAAAAAACCCTCTCAATATTTCTAGTAAGTATTATTAGTACAGTATGTGTGAATACATAAATATATAAAAAATGTATATTTAAATATAAATATGTAAAAAAATATAGTAACTATATATACGTACATATATATATATACACACAATGTCAGTGACTGTAAGTATATAAAAATAACATATTATAGTCAGAAGGAGGTAGTGGCTGTTACTAGGTCTCCTAAAAATCTGTTTTATTTGAAATACTTTAATTTTGCTGAACTTTTCTCCCTGTTCAGCTGTAGCTTCTTTTCTAATGATGAAATATCCCACAGCCAGTAGCAAAATGAGTCAGTTTCCAGATGCAACAAATCTACTTTGCACTACCAAAGTATGGGCAAAGAAATTCAGAGCTTGGCCAGAGAAATTCAGTGCTGAGTGAAGCTTATAAGTGTCCTGAGCCTCATTTATCAAGCCTGGAGAACAAGTTCATCAGTCTAATCCCATGGTAGCTCCTGAGGCTTCAGGGAAGCTCGAAAGAGAGTGAACTCCAGCCATTAGGGCTCCAGAGCAAAGAACATGGGAGGCTTGCTCTCCTCACCTTCCCTACCAGCCCCAGACCACCTGCAGCAGGGGAAAGCTGCAGCAAGGACTGCACAGCTGCTACTCTGCCTGATGATGTTGTTTATTTATAGGTTTATTCGGGTGTGCTGATATTCCATACATGGTAAATTATATGCATAGCCTCATTGGTTTTTATATTGTTTCATATTTATATTGCTTCATTGGTTGTAGCAAGGTGGGGGTCGGTCTCTTCTCCCAGGTAACCAGTGTCAGGACAAGAGGAAGTGTGCTCAAGATGTGCCAGGGGAGGTTCAGGCTGGGCATCGGGAGGAATTTCTTCCCAGAAAGGGTTGTTAAACATTGGAGTGGGCTGCCCAGGAAGGTGGTGGAGTCACCATCTCTGGAGGTGTTCAGGAAATGACTGGGCGTGACAATTAATGCCATGGTCTAGTTGAGAAGGTTGATCAGGGAAAGGACTCAATTTGACTCGATGATCTCAGAGGTCTTTTCCAACCTAAATGATTCTGTGATTCTGTGATAGTCATGTCCCATCTTAAATAACTGAATATTAATTTATAAACTTTGCCCCTTTTCTTTTTACTAATGCATTTTAATGTGTTTACAAAATGCTTCACAGCTTAATATAGTTTTTTGAGGTCTTTTAACATACTTAGGAAATAATTGAGATTTGCATAGACAAAATACTGTCCTTTCTGTGCTGTAAAGGGAAGGATAGCACTCTGAACACTACTGATGCATTTAGAAAAAACTACGTAAGATATGAGATATCATCATAGTTCATGTAGATTATTCTCACTCTGAGAATATGTCTTATAATTTACAATTCTTCCTGTCACAGATTAGCTTTTATATCTTGTTTTTGACATTTGATTTGGTATCTGAAATGCATAGAAGATACTATTTTTAGTAAAAGCTTTATATATGTTAGTAATTATTATGTATTTATTTAAAAGCATCTCATATTTCCCAAAATATTTCTTTTTCTTTGAAGCTTTCTTTTCCACATGACAGTCTCTGATCTGGGGGATGAGTGGCCACTTTTTTTAAACAAGAAACTGGAACTCCTGCCATGTGCGAGGACATTAAAGACAAGTTTAGGGGAGCTGAGGGAGGTGTGCCTTGATGCTGGGGAGGTGAGGAAGGATTCTTCCTTCTCTCCCCCTCCTGCAAGCTGTTGTCCTCACTTTTGGAAGAAAACTGGGGCAAATTAGCATAAAGGAAAGAGAGCAATAAAGCAGAAAACAATAGTAGATCCAAAATACCTTAGTTCCTTCTTTTCTGCTTGTGTTGAAGCAGGCCTGGTTCTACTATTACTTATTTTTAATTCTGCAGTAGACCTTAGAGTATGTCTTACTCTTACTGCTTTGCTTTTACGCTGTTTCTTCCTCTTGGATGCACTTGCATTTACTGCGTTAAATGTTGGAGTTTGTTGTTTGTATTTGTTAAATTCCAGATCATATTCTTCTCTTTTGGGATCCAGTATTTTACCTTACTCCTGTTTCCCTTCTCACTCTGGTCAATCCACCCCCTCCAAGTCAAAATACCATCTTAATCCTGTGTGCATCTGTGCTGGAGGATTTCCCTTGGTTCTTCGATCCACCTGGATCACAACCCATGGAGCGACATGAAGGATTGCATTAGGTGAACCTTCCAGACTCAGCAAGGTATCAGCAAGGAAGAGAGGTTAGATACGAGAAAGAGCTTCCTAATGTTAATGAGAGTGAAAAGCTGGAGGATATTCAGGAGGTAGCAGTAAATCTGTGGCTGGTGTGTCTCAGAACAGGCTGCACCAAGACAACAGGAGTGGTGTAGGCACAGCTGAGCTGTGGCGTGGGGAAGGAAAGGGAGCAGATAACCCTGTGGCTTTTGGCAGCCTGATGCTGAGAAATGTCTGCAGCCAACTTCACTTGTTTGGCTGCCCAGAAATGCCTGCAGGTAGCTAAAATCTTTCAAGATTGGCTTTAAAAGGAGCAGAATGAGACACTGTTTTTTTGTAGAAGATGGCAGATGGGACATTACAGGAAGCTAGACAGTTGGTCACACCAGTACAGGATACTGGTTTCAAAATCTAATTGAAATATAACAAGGGCTAGCTGAGAGATAAGGAAGTAAGCTGCTATATTTCCTTGGCATGTCCCTTCTCAATTGCCTGCAGGTTTTTTTTTCTTCTGAATATTCTCCCTTCCCACTCCAGTTTCTTGCTAACTGAAGTTAGAATTATAGCCAAATATTAAATCAGTGTAGCTTTATCAGAATGTTACTTTCAGTTTTACTTAGGTCGTTGTTTCTAAGTTTTCTAAACTTCTTTTAAGGAGTGCTGTCTAATATATAAGGATCATTGACCCGGGTTTCTAAGGATCACTGTTCCCAATTTTTGTGCCACACATTTATAGAGTTATAGCAATAGCATTGCATTTTCAGGATGCCAAGTGTGCGCACTTTGATCTGGCGGTACAGTGTGTCTCAGGGAGTAAGCTGAATCTTGATTTTTATAGGCAGTCATCCACTATCAGGTACCAGAGCCCCGGTAAGACAGGCTGAAAAACAGAGAATACACCATGGGTTGGATATGGAAACATTTGCAAGGAAGCTCTTGGCATCACCAGCATTTTCAGAGCTCATTTTGTGCTTCTGTGCTAGTAAATCTCTTAAATGCATACAGAAATGACACCTGTGTGCAGCAAATGACTGCATATACACTGATTACTTTTGAAACCACTTCCCCCCACCCCACCACATTCAGCAGTGGAAAATAAGAATAATATACATGTTTTGAAACTTGACCTCACAAATATGAGACCACTTGGTGTGGTTGTGACTCCTTAACATTCCTCGCATTCCCTCTCCCAAGCCCAATTGTTAGCACTTGTTGCAGGGTTTAAGTGGCTTTGTAGTAGCACCTATTAGCTTGCTCTGGCTAGTGGCATACTTGGGACTAAATGGCCTTTCTGATGTTTAATAAATATTTTCTTGTTAGTAGTACCAAAGATACTTGACCATCTGTTTGTTCACTATTACTACCATAGCTGAGAGGTCTCCTGAACTCTTTAGAAATAGTCATGATGTTCTTACTGTCTTCTGTGCCTCTTTGACTGTGCTGTTGAAGCACAGTGTCTCCTTTGGGATAATTGCAAGGCATGGGGAAATAAAGAGTTTCACGGGGTGGAATTTGCTGCCATGACCCACTGAAGCCTGGTATTCAACCTCATGAGAGCTACAGTAGCACACTGCCTTGATAGTCTCACTTTAAATCTGTATTGGGATAACAAAGATGGTTGAAGTTATTCTTTAAAGGCAACATAGAGCATGGACGAATCTCTTCCAAATGAAGTATGTGTTAGAGGTTGCAGTTATATGCTTGTATTTTATAATCTAGGTGGTTTTCTGTTTCCATGTGTAGTCTTTGAAAAAATATAAAGCAATGAAAGGGAATGCACAATGATCTCAGATTTCCAACAGTGATGATTAGTGCACTTAGGACTTGATTTTGCCTAGCACTGAGCATTAGCGGAAGGTGATGAGCACCCTAAACTTTCATTCAAAGCAGTAGGGCTGAGGTATGCTTAGCATTTTCCAACACTGAATGCTTCAAGTACAGCCTCTAAACCTCTCCATAGAAGATAAATATTTGTTACTTATTTGACCTTGAAGATGGGACTGGTTTGATAGGGTTAAGGTCAATGAGTATATTATTTTTAGACAAGATACAGAGTACTTGGATGGTTCTGCTTTATTTTAGTGTGTTAACATCTGGCAGCATTCTGTGTTCCATATGCTGCTGATTGTCCTGATACATTCATCTTCAGTGATTATCAAAAAGATTTCAGTGCTCTGGAGTTAATCACACATTTGAGAAGACAAATGCATGAAGATAAGTAGAAAAGCTGCCTGTAGGTTTCTGTGTAGAAGACCAATATTTGGGCAATCTTGGCAAGTACACTATTAATTCAGAAATGTTTTTTGAATTGACTTAATTAGCTAATGTCTGTAAGAGTAAAAAATAGTGTATTAGAATTCAATATTGTCACAATAGACATAGAGAACATTGCTCCTTGGAATTCTGATTACACCTTTTTAATTCTATGTGTTGCATAACAGCTAATTTTTGATAATGGTGAATGGTTAAGGGGAGTTTAGATTTGCACCCTTTTCTCAAAATTTTTTTTTTATGTGGCTTGGGTCTGTGCAAGTTTAGCTATGCTTCTGCTATTTCATTACAATAAGTACACACATAGCTATCAACTGACTTTTTTCTTTTTTTTTAATTGGTGTTTTCAGTTTTCCTAGGTAGATAAAATTTTTTCCATGGCTATAAATTATTATTTTCATTCTGTGCTGTTTTGACCTCACATGCTAACAGCTTCAGGGGAGAAAGACTTAAGAATTTCACGTGGAATTTGCCACATCACAGCAGGTATTCCCTTTTACAGTACCACCTTCTTTCTGAGAATGCAGCAACCCTACCACAACCAGAACAAATGGTGAAGCAAAACTCAAACTAAGCCAGATGTCTGTCAACCTTGTAAGCCTCTTGTGGCTTTTTCAACAGCCCAGGCTTACGTTAGAGACCAGTCCTCTAGGCTAGCCCACTGTGGGGCTGCCCAAGGAAACAGCTGTAGGGCTCAAAGTCTAGAAGGATGACCCTTTGCTTTCAACACCTCCTGTCGGACAGTTCCTTGCTGCTCCACTCTCTGCTAAGATGGAAGGGCTCCGTGAAATCGGCTGTGGCCATGGCTTTTCAAGGAAACCCTGGGACCAGGGTCTGTCAACACAACATGGCATGGGACATCTGGACTAAGTAGACATCAGGAAAGCAGCAGGAAGACTAAAGTGGCAGTTGGCCACAAAACAGAAGGTACAGAACAAGCTAAGGTAGCAATGTTGTTCCTCAGTATTTCTCTCTTAATTCAATATCTGTCATTTCAAAGAAAAAAATAAAGGCAGCAAAGTTTCTTGGGGCACATAACATATACTGACCCACTATTCAGATAAAACTTGTTTTATGTAATCATGCACAAATTTATTTAGATCTTAGCAATGACCACTCTTCCTGTTGCCAATATCTATTAATGATAATTGCTTCAAATACTATACTCACGCAGTGATAGCATCACATCATGGTGAGGAAGATTGTGATCTTATCTAAACCTATTCTGTTTAACTCTGACACTCCTTCTATTATAGTGGGGCCCTGATAAGATCATGCCTGTTAGGATCAGACATTAGTTGAAATCAATATTTGAAAATGTGCCTGTTTTTGCTTAATAGCAAAGTTAGTGTCAGGGTCATAGTGAGATCATTTGTTGGATGAGATTGTACAGCTTCATCTTGTAATGGAAATGTGTTCCTTGCTTCAGCTGCTGGTGAAAAGTAAAAACAAGGACTCTTTGAAAGCTGTGCAGCTTTGCTAATAATCACTGTGTGAGGAAGATACAATCATTATTATGATATTTAACATCTGTAGTGCTGCAGCATGTTGAGGTTTGAGTCTGGAACTAATGCTCCTTTTTGCTAGACTCTGGACCTGATATCAAAAAAAGACAGCTGCTAGCCTCAGCTAGATTAGGTCCTGGTTTTAAACAAGACATGAAAGCAATGACAACAAGTGATTGTGGAAGCCAAAAGCTAAAATGGCAATAATTAAGACTAGTATAGTAACAGGTACATCAAACTAAAGCAGCAGACCTGAGTTTTTTAGACATAGGGAATGAAAAATGCAGTGAGTTTGCAGATGTTTTCAGAGAATTCTTCTATATGCATTAATCTAGTGGAAGAAAATACAAATAAATCTGGTGTATTTATTTATATAGGAAATTTGAAACTTATTTTCTGGTAAAGAAGGATGTAATCTAGATCCGTGATGATGAATCCTTTCAGAGCTTGGTGCCAAATCTATTTTAAAAAGCTCAGAAGCTCTTGTGCTGCCAACATTAATCTCTCTGTAACAAATTTGGCACTAGTGCCAGCTGTTTATGGTTACTGGTGGAGAGAAAACACAAAGCACCATAATGCTGTTTTGCTGAAAAATATGGTTACTCTTATTGTAAGACTTTTCAAGATTTAGTCAATGAAACCGAAGCAGAGCCCTGAGGGTATTGTATGGGGTATATGAGACCTGCAGTGCCCCTTTCTACTTAAAACCATTAATTTTTACTCTCCAATAAATAAAATAGTACAACAGAATAGATTAAAAATGAAAAGTGAATAGTGAATGACCAGTTGTTTTGATTGCAGGACTGCAAAATGGGAATGACACTAGTGCTGTCTAAGGTTGGCATCAAAGGGCCTCATGCATGGCTTCCAGTCCAAGGCATGTGCCCTGACCACTAGACTGCTGTAGGGAGAAAGGCTCCAAGTGATACATTAATAGCTCTGTTAAATCATTCCAGTGTGGTATTAAAAAAAATAAAAATGGAAATTTCCACATTTTTTCCTGAAATTGAGGTCTGTTTGAATGCCCATCTCTTTATTTAGATAAACTGCTAATATTAGTGGTGTGCTAAGACCTGGGCAGTGTTTACCAACCATTTCCGTTTCAGTAATGCCACTCCTCACTGACTGTGTCTGATCATAACCTCTGACTTCTTGTGGTTTGGCTTGGATTTCCTTTGCAGTTCTCAACTTGATGTCAATTCCTCACGTTTGACACACCAGTCACTAAATTTATGATGGTGTTTTCTGAAAGAGAGAAATGTGCACATGGCAGGAGTGATAGTTTTCACAAGACAAAGTCAGAAAGTTTTAGATTCAGAATGGAACATATATAGTATCATGATCTCTGCTAATTATTTATGTGTATGTCATTACTAGTATCACATATGTGCCAACTGGTAGTTATGAAGAGGTGTAACTTTAATTTATGTTTGTTCGAACACAAAAGTAAGTGGAATGACAAATGAATAAATCATTGCACCAGTGTTAACAGTAAAAGCATGACTGAACTCACTATCATCATATTGCCTTTTGATTCAATTAAATGCCACAGCTTACTGTTTTAATATCATATATGAAAGCACTGTAAATTGAAATTAAAAAGTCATCAAAGTGGATTTATATAGATGAAAAATTTCCCCTATAAGATGTGTACAAGGATATTCGAGTGGTGTTTTGCCCATAAAAAGTGAGGCATTTCTTGTTTTCATTGAATAGTGCACACTTTTGGATGCAATATGAATAATAAAGATGTAGATATAATTTTACTTTGAATTTTAGTTGTAACAAGCAGAGGGAGGAGCAGAGCCATTTTGAAATCATCCCTGACAAAAATGGGAAGAATGTATCTTTGAAAGAAATTTGAAATATGTCAAGATTTTAGACATCTGTGTCACAGTGCAGGGCAGAATTTTCTAAAGGTTTTTTTTCCATTTACCCGACTTTATTTTAATCAGTGTCCATACCAAAAGTTGTTTTTGTGCAATCTGATACATCACTGCAGTATTTGTATACAAAAATGGGTGTTATTCCACCAGTGCATTTCCACAATATAGCATTCAATAGACTAGTGACAACAATTTGTCGTGAATGTTACTGAAAAACAGTGTACTGGTAGAATTTTGAAGTGTTAATATTTAAACATTGATCTCTTTGAAATGTTGACTTTTTGAACTATTCTCCTCATTGTTTATTTATTTGTTGTTTTAATTCTGATATATTTTCAGTTCAATGGAATAACAACATTTTTTACTTGCCTGTTTTTATTTCAGAAGTCTTTGTGACATATTTTTGGCCACAGTGTGCTAGGTGCGGAACCCCTAATGTTTCAGTGGGGCAGGAAAGGTGACTTTTCTTTCTTGTTCTGAAACCATGATGAGTTTAATTCTAGACACAATGCAAAGCAGAGCACTGCAGTTTTCTGCCTTAGTCCCAGACAAGTGTAAAATAAGAATATTGTTAAGAGAATTGGATATGTCTGAAGAAGCAAGGTGGATTTTTTCCATCAATATCCCTTCTTTCTCCCTATATAAAGAGTAGTGAAGAGCCATAATTTTACTTCCATAATAGCAAAATATTCCACTTATTCCATTCCCTAGTTGCCAGCATTGACCACGTGCAGCAAGCGTAAGACCTTCTGTTCATCTTGTGTGACAGTGCAGTCAGTTCACGTTAAACCTCACTCCGAAACAATTAGATTAAGAAGCAATAAGAGAAGATGAAAATCAATTGTACCTGCATAAATAATGGACAACACTATTCATGACTATTTATTTGAATTCTAGTATTTTAATTGTTATAACTTTATTTTTTCGATTTGTGCTTTCTGCCCCAAGAAGTTTTTGGTATCTAGACTAGCCTATTAAATGTCACAAAGCAGATAATCCTGCTGTTATTACAATGCCTGAATCAAGATGGCAAAAAAGAGGAAATCCTTCCCTGAAAGAACTTAAAGAACAGGAAACATTTTCTAATGGAAGATCAAGGCACAAATAAATTAACAGACCTGCTTGACAGCACACTGGAGGTCTCAGGTTTCCTACAGGTTAGACAAACACCTGTGTTACAAGATTATTCCCCAGAATGATGAGCAGGCACCCAAAGAGTTGTACATTAGCACCCTAAGAACTGAACTAATTTTTATACTCTTTATAAAAAAATTGTAACTAAAAAGTAGACATCTAGGAATCCATCTATTCATAGATATAAAAGGATATAATTCATGATATAAAAGGAGACTAAAAATCTTTTATGTATATTATATGCAGATCTTAACTGTAAAGAAAATGCAAATACAAAACAATGCTTCTTTCAATGTGTTCTCAAATGTGCTACCTATGAAAAATAAAAGAAAATCAGTAGACTCATACATAAGTCAGGAAACAATTACTCTGCAAGAAATTCCTATCATTTCATAACTGATGCATTAAAATTTGAACATGAAGGTATATAAAAATCCAAATTTGCAAAGAGTAGAAACCCTTGTAATGTAAAGGAATGATTAAACCAATAGATAGCACACTGGTGTGCATGGTCTGGATTATGTCTTTGAAAAAGAGAAAATGCTTGATGATGGTGTAGCAGCACTATGTTTCCAATAGGCCAGTCAGTCAAATGCAAATACAGTCTATAATAAAAGAGCTGGTTGGCATAGTAATTGGGAAATGAATGTTATTTGTAGCTCCATATTTCTGTCTTTAGGAGTCTAAGAACTAGGAGGTTGGTATTGATAAGAGGGTTTGTGTATAAATCCTTTGTAATGAGGCTGTGCCTCTTCAGTCATTTGTATTAATTTTAACTTTAGATATGAACATCATTCTCTGAAAGGGGTGACAACTAAAATAACTAATTTCACAAATGTCTAGGGAGAAAAAAAATTACTCATTTTAGAAAAAAAAAAATCCCTGTTTCCTTTTTGATTGTTTGGTTGGATTTGGGTGGGGTTGTTCTGTGGCAGGGGGAGTTTGAGAATATGTACAGGATCACCTTACAGCTGTGTAAGGCATGCACTATAGATTGTTGCTGCATTTGTGCAGATTCTGACAAAGATGTGTTCAGGTTTGCATGAAGGAAACTATTCTGCAGGAGAAATACCAACTATAACATGTATCTCAAGAGGTATAAAAGTCCTTGCAGTCCTTAGCTCAAGTCAAAAACTCTCCAAATGCCTTGAGATCTCCATCAACTTCAGCCATTGATGGTACTCTCATATTTGGATTTTCTCCTTATTGGCCTATTCAGGTGATTATTTAGCAATGAAATTGGCAGGTTTTGCTGTTCCATGTCTTCATGCATACATCCCTATTTGACATCTTGTTCATATTCTGAACTTCTGAATATTTGTGTAAGATCACCTGGAATGCAGAACTTGAGGGTCTTAAAGAGTAGAGAGTCTGGAGCATTATGGAAAGGTGAAGTTCTGTCAGTGGCTTTGATTGCCTTCATCTTGCTACTCTGTCCACATTCCAACAGGTCTCTCCCTTCAGCATCATTTGCAGCTACCTGGATTGCCTTGGCTCTTCACTTTCCTGTCCCCCATCTTCTGATATTTCTTATTTATTTATCTGGTATTTGCTCCTTACGCTTTCTCCTCACTTTCCAGTCTCTCCTTGTTCACTCTTTCAGCTGTGTTTCCTTCTCCCTTCTCTAATTTCTCTGTCCTTCTTCTTACTGATCTTCAAGATTTTTTTTAGTGTTCAAGGACTTCCTTAATTTGCCATTCCTTAATTTCATGCTCCACCCCAAACAGGTAATATAGAGTCAATTGCTTGGAAGTAGCATTTAGAACTGATTTTAAGGAAATAACAAAAAAAAGGGACTGAATCCTAATTTTGTGTAAAATAGAAATGTATGATGAGTTTCCCTGTTGCAGATAGCACACCCATTCCTGAGGCTAGTTGTAGGGCTGACTTGAAAAGGATCCATATACTTTTATCACTGTCTGTTACTTTGCTGGTTACAGGGACATAATCAGTTTCTGTCTTTGGGCATTAAGTGAACAGCGCAGAGAGCAAGAAGGAATCTCTTGCTTCTACCCCTGCCCAAGTTCAACATTACACACAATTAGTCAAGTGTATTAAGGGTTTACTGTGCCATCCTCTGCTTAAGCATCAGACTTGGGTACTACCAGAGGCATGCTAGCAGGCTCGATGGACCAGTGGACTGATCTTACACAGTAAATCCCATGCTTTTGTGATATGTTGACAGACCCTTACCTCAAACAGTGCTAGCAGGCACTGCTATAATAAAACCAGACTGGCTCATTATTTACTTCTGAGATTTTCCATAAAAGCAGCATAAACATTAATGAATAAATAATCTTCTCCCAAATTTCTTACAATAACTGAGCTTACCCCAGGCAGATTGTGCTGCTGTAGATCAGGGTTTGAAAAATGTGAGAATTCCTTATTCCCAGTAGTGCAGTGGGAGGAAAAGTTTGTCACTCCCATGTCATTTATTTCTCTGTAAGGTGTTGAGGGCTACAGTCTCTTGTCTTTACACATCCTTGCTCATACTAAATCATTCACTAAGAGCTAACAAAAAATTTTAGAGGAAAGAAAGATAACAGACAAAAACATGCAAAATATTAGTTAAATTAATAAAATAATCCCACTTCCCTGATCTTGTGTGCAGAAAGAAAAGAAGAAATTGAATTGAAAATGCATTAGGTAATGCCTGATCTAGGAATTAATCTGCTTACTTACACACAGCAGAGATACAAATTCTCTTGAGATAGCTAACTTGGTTTCTGATGTGGTATAATCCATGTTTACACATGTTGCACTGAATTGTAAAGAGAAAAGATTCCTGTGTAAAATGAAGCAGAGATGGAAAGCAGAATGAGAAAAAAATGGTTTTTAACATAAAGTAGTATTCTCTTTCTCATCATTCAAAAGAGCACATTAAAAGAAATATGTCACCTTTGATCTGAACTGGAAAAAAGGTGCTTGTTTTAATTGAATCTCCTTACTTCAGAAGCTTTTAGCTACATTTTTGGCTGACAATAAGGCTGCGGGAAAATGTAAAGTTATTGTTGTTCAGCCTCAATTGAAATTAAGAGGCTGAAATCATTCTTTCAACCTTTCATGTACTTTATTTTTAAGACATTTACTTTGAGTAGTGCACTTTACATTTGGATCAACTCTTAGGCATTTGTCTTTATTGAGAAGCAAATGTCCTGTTGCCACAGCTTAACCGGCCTGTGTGCTGGGAAACGATGTTGTTTAAGATAAGTTTTGGGGAAAAACCTCAGGTAGAGATAGAGATGGCAATCTCATTATCCATGCCGATCTAGGAATTTGTAGGCAATGCTGGGATGACTCTGGTTACCTTAAGACTATGACACACCTTCTTGCCTTCATTTTGTACTCAGCTTTGTAAATTAATTGGAGAAGTGTTTCAGTTTTGAGAAGGTTTAGAATTTCAGACACCTTTCATTGTGTGAATGAAATGTGAAATGGGGGTTCATCTTAAAGGTGTTTTGCAGCTTTTCAGATTAAAAAAAACCCAAACAACAACAACAACAACAAACCCAAAAAACCAAAAACAAACCCAAAAAAAAACCAAAAGAGAAAACCCACAAAAATCCCCCCCCCAAAAAAAAGCAAAACAGAAAACTCACAAAAAAACCCTCAAACCCTCAAAAGAGAAGATGTAGATCATCTAAGAACAATTGTTCAGCAAATTCTCTGAAGTACAAAGGGAGATCATGGGTGCCCTGCTGGTGATGAGCAGAGGAACTGCTGATCTGTTCAGTTGTACCTTTAGCAGTGAGTGTAAGGAGATGGAAATGGTGCCTGAAGCCCTGAAAGACGGAGCATAGAGCAATAAGTGGGATGCTTGCAACCCTCATAAAGGTGTCAATGAAGAAATACAACTCTATTTGATATTAATTGTGTGTAATTAAAGTTTAAAACATTCAGGGCTTGTGAAAGTTAAAACTCTTAATGCAGCAATTAGTAAAACGTTATTATATTTGGGGATCTAAATAGTGACATAGTAAAATACATACTCTAAAGATGAAAAATACTGTGTAAAGTGAGACAATACTGATATAACATTGCAGTGAAATCCTTACATTCTGTAGATCTTGACTTTTAATAGTTTTTTTGTGGGTTTTGTTTGGTTGGTTTTTTTGGTTTTTTGTTTTGTTTTTTTTTTTAATTTGTCCATATATTGTTTAGTTCTCCATACAGTTCCTCTATATTCAATATCTCAGCAGCAAAAGACACATGGAATTTTCTGGAATCCCACTGATTTTCATCTCAAGTTATGAATGCACTGCATACCATCAGAATATTGAATACAATCAGCATAAAAGACTTACCACCAAAATATATGGCTATTATTTTTTCATATTTGGTCTTTGTATCTTTTGTAACATTTTTCTCTACTCTGAATATGTAAATTAGAAAGGTAAAGTCAGGGAGGAGAAAAGAAGGGAGATATAAAAACCCTGAATTTTCCACCAAGTGAGAAATTTCCTGCAAGATGCTTTGGGGTCTCATGCATGAAGAAAACCTCTTCCTACAAGTGTCAAAAGGGTTGTGTGTAGAGGAGGCCACTTTTGTGACATACCATGAAGATCTGCTTTTCACCTGAACTCCTCTATTATCATGTTACTGGGTTAATACTTTTTAGGATTGTGAAGCCTGAAGTGCTTCATTATATCATAACTATCAGGATTTTAGTAACATTGCACTGAATATTAATAATTGAGAAGATGATGTGTACCTCGGCTCGAAGAAGCTATTTCACTCTGCTGTGCTGACAAGGAAAATAACAACAACAGCAGTGAGATAACCAGTAAAAAATATTGTTTATCCCTAGAGAAAAAATGTGTAAGCTGGTGGCATACTGCACCTCTGTGCACCTGTCTACAGCCATGCCACAGCCAGTGGTTATAAGAAACATCTGTACGAAAACAGATGTTTCTTAAAAATTGTTACAATTTACCTTCATTTAGTGTTCTCTTGAAGCAGCCTGAGGTCACATTTAAACATTTTAATATGGTCTAGATTGAATTTTTTTTTTCAGTGGACGCTGATTTTAAATGTAAGCAAAGAAATAGATACTATCAGAAAATTAACCTAAAATCAAAAATTTGTGGTGAACTGTTTGTTTGCACATTTTTAGAAGGAAAGTGACATTAATTATGAGGCCTTTTTAAACCAAGGCAAAGAGAGGGGAAAGTATGATAACATACATTAAAAGACTAATGATTGCTCAATCGAATTTTTGCTGGCACCTCCTTAATCACTTAAATCATGATGCATGTTGTACTTTGGAGAGTAATTTCAGACCTGATATAGGGCTGCTTTCCCATAATGTGAGCTGCTATGAAGTCTGCACCCTTTTAGAGTAGAAAAATATCAATGGGATGGGAGGAATAAGGTAGGTCATTATAAGTTCTTAATCGGTGATGGATGATAGAGAAAAGTAACACCAACCACTCTGCTCCTAAAATAGCATCAGTGTATGGCTTGTAACTCCCTACTGAACCACAGGATTTGGGATTGCATGCCCTGAGACACAGAAGAAACAGAGGTGAGCTCAAAATGAGTTTGACAATTCTGTTACACTTGTAAGCTGTTGAAGCAACCCACGTGTTCCTACATGCACAGCAAAGTAACCTCTGCTGAGAACAATGCAGATTCCGCATTCATGAGATTCAAATCCTCAAACTTGACGGGCAAGACCCCATGAGGCTTGATGTATTAACATTGAATGTATTGTTTTGAATAGAAGAGTAGAAACCTACCATGGGTCTGGTTGTTGGTGTGACTGAGCTTTGGTTTTCAGTGTGCTGCTTCGTGGCCTGATTTTGCAAGTCCTGCAGGCTGTGCACAGCTGCTGAGCACTGATGATGGGTAGTTCCCAGCCTGTGTCACTGTGCTTAAAGGCTTGTGTTTCTGGAGATCCCAGATCACTTTTGGGTTTATCATTATTCCAGACTTCATTCAGGCAAAGGGGGAATGAATTCTAAGGCTTACTCATATAAGCCAAATCTGTCATCAAGAAGAGTGAACTACAGTAGATCCCAAAGTATCGTTTGAACTCCATGGATGTGCTGGCTCCAGATTTCAGTATTATGTGTCACTGGATGCAAGGACCTGTCTATTGGTGAGCTGGGCTCTTCAACATATTCTCTGACAATCCTGACAGGAGTTCTTTAGATTTCCTTTTTCTTCATGCATGGCAGAAGAGTAGAACACTGGCAGTATAGCCCTTGCAGCTGTCAAGGTGTCTGAAAAAAGTACATACATACACATATAT
>VZTJ01006312.1:845469-915995 GCA_013397795.1 Orthonyx spaldingii | reverse complement strand
ATATATATATATATATATATGAACATATGCATATTTTTAAACCTTGACAGAATCAAGTGTGGGTGGCAATGTAGAGTTTGGGGATGCTCTTACCTACCAGCATATTTTCATACTTAGATGAGATAATCCAAAGCAGTGTTATTTGTTTTATGGCTGTACCACTAGCACTGCACAGTGATACTAAAATCATCAAAAATCTGGATCAGTGTTGAATGAAGCAGTTTACTAAATTTTATTAACAGAAAATTACGTATTAAAAATTATGTCTCCAGCTTCCAGAAAGAAAATAGAGTATGAGGTGCTAGAAGGTGAAAATAGGAGACAATAAAACCTGGTAAGGTGATTTTTCTAATCATCTAAAACAACAACAAAAAAAATATAAATATTTTAAATTAGTCCTCAAAATGCGGGGAGCTTAGCTGTAAAATTCCATCTGATCACTATTAGGCTTACATGAGATTACAAAAGCCTGCTGATAATAGAGTTAAATTCAATTTCAAAGCACTGCAGTGAAGACCCTGAAACTGTAAAAAGCCAGTAGTACTGTTTGGGTGAAAAAGAGTGGATACTCTGGGCATAAAAACAGCAAGTCAAGAGGATGCTGTTTGCACAGTAATTGACTGTAAGGGTAATTTTTGTGATATATTGTTTTCAGGGTTTAGATAAGGCATGAAAATAGAAAATCAATAGTGTAATAAAGGAGAATTTCAGGACTTTGATGGGTAAGGAGGAGGCCTTTGGAGGTCACACACAATTATCAAAATCTCTGTTTACCCTGATTTTATATTTTGATTTATTTCTTAGCCAAAACATGGGCAGGTGAGGGTTATTTTTCAGTTTTGCTTTTGTTGTTAAATAAATTTCCGAAGTGCCTGGGTGTATATGTACAAAGTTAACTATGCAGTCATTGCAGCAATTCAAACCCACACCGAGCAAGTCAGAAGAGAAAATTCTAAAGGGAAATACACTGAGGCTACATGTCAGATGTTTCTCCCTTCTTTTCTCTCCCTCTCTTTTTATGCACACAACACCCATATGCACATGCACATATATTAATATATATAATATATGCAGATATTGATGGAATTCTATGAGTTGAAAGAGAGGGAAGATGTCTTTAAGGATCCATATCTCTGGCAGCAGATATATGTTATTATCACTGAAATGTGGCCTTCAGTCTTGAAACAGTTAAAAGAGTTCTACGGCCACAAAAGAAGAGATTTCTTCAGAATTATCTCCCGCCTCACATTTGCTCTTAGGCAAGCAGTTTAAAAAAGCCCAGTGATTGAGCCAGTGATCCAATTTGAAATGCAGAAATGATTAGAGCTGCTTGCCTCATTTCATATCGAAATTCTCTGATTTATGACAGGGCTGCAGCCAAGATCTATCTCCAAAGGGAATTAGTGTGCAAGTTTGCATATTTTTGTTATTTAGGTTTCTGATAGCAGCTGCTAGCTAGAAATACTGAACTGAGAGGTGGTGGTGCAGGGTTTTTCAGCCATTGGAGCAAAGAAAGATAAGAGCCTTATGTTTAGGACATTTAGACCCCTTGACCATCTCACCATACAGTAATTTTTAAACTTGGATTGCAGTAATACAGGAATCCAGCGGAATGGTTAATTGTAGTTGTGGAGAAAGGAATTACCAAAATTCTGTCTCCATGTTTTAACTAAGGGAATTTTAATGAGGCATAAAACTTCAATCATGCGACTGACCTGTGGGGCAGAGTGTAGAACATATAATGAAACAGAAATAGAATTCTGAAAAAAAATTATTACCTTATCTGGAATTTACATGAAGTGTTAACAGGAAATTATGCAGCGGTTATAAATGAAAAATATGGGATTTAATGTACTTATTAATAAAGATTTGTTACATACATGATACCAGTGTCCCAAATCTGCTGTCCGCAGCTGTCCCCAATTTCTTATTTCTGTGTCCTCAAATGCATTTAGTGTCTTATTACTCCGGAAGCTAAGGCCAATATCCATTTAACACCAGTGTCTAAGACAAACGGAAACATCTTTGTGTAGGGGTCAAGGACTGAGGAATTTCCCTTTTCTACAGCATTGAGACAGTCATAAAATTCTGGGTTTTTAATTGGGAATTCAGTTAATGTTTTCTTTGGATATGTAAACCTTCTGTGATGAGAAGGAAAGAATGAGCACATGGTGGCTCTTAAATAAAGGGGAAAAAAAGCCTTCTCCGTTGAAAGAAAGATGGTAACTGCTGAATTATGTGAGTATTGCACTGAGCAAAGAAATCACACTGTGAAAGTTTATTACCTTAGCTACTGTCCGGCTCCATATGGAGTCATTATGGCCTAGAGTCTCAACAGTGCTCCTAAATTGACCTCACTATAATGCAGCTGTGCTTCCAGGTATTAAAACCTCTCTCATATTTCACTGAATATTCCCTGGGAGATCCAAGGTTATTGTAGCAAAAACTTTAAAATTTCATTACTTTGTTCTTTGACAAAGAATTCAGTAAGAAGATTCTGCAGCCTGCAGATGAAAATGTGTGAGTTATTTCTTTCAAATCTGTTCTTCTTGCACACTTTTATTTTTACATTCCTACCCTTGTTATTCAGTGGTAATTCTGCCAAGGGAGCTGGTCATGTGTAGGTGCATTACGCAGTTACCTCAGTAACCCACTTTCTTTATAAAGTCTCTCTGAGCATAGTGCTGACTTTAAAATACCACCGTGATACTGCACTTAAAACAGCACTGACACTGGGGATGAACTTCCCGTCCCTCTCTGCAGATGCCAGTGATTTGGAATTTGCATTAGCACTTTTGAAACCACAATTTAAAACACTGTGCACCCAGTGAGTGAAGAGTTATCAAAACAAGGACAGAATGGAAATGGAGGAAATGGAAATGAAGTTGGTTTTGCTTGTGACTAATTCATCCACTTGCTTGGGACCATTATTCAGACAAAAGAGACAACGCAGTCAAGTGAAATTGTCACCTGAAGAGAAGGACTATTTTTATATACTCGCTTATACATTAAGACAATCTATGTGTCTTCTAATTTTTTCAGTTTCCATAATAAGAATATACAATGGCATGTATTGAAGATTATTTAAAATACAAAGATGGTGGGGAGTGTTTGGTGTGTTTTGCTTTTTTGTCTGTTTTTTGTTTTTTTTTTTTTCCACTAGTAACAGAAAAATTCCAGCAGAAATATAAAAGAATCAATCTTTGGACCAAATCCACTTTCTCTGTTTCCAGTAAAATTGAGCAAGCTCTCTTTCCTACTGCCTTCTTTAGTGATTTGATTGCAATGGATTCTGTGCCTGCTGTACTATGAGTTTTATGGTTCTGTGAGAAAAGATGAATATAGCACTATAAATGTCCCCTCTGAATGCTATTTTAGCTTCTCTAAAGATATTGTAATCTAGTCTATCCATGGTATTTGCAGAAAAGCAGGAGATAGAGTTTTTGTTAGCTAGTGAGTGAAGTTTTCAGAGTGTGGACCCAATCTGTGGGCCTGAAGCTTCATAAGAGCAATCACTGATGAATGTGTATATTTTCCCATTTTCACTTGTGCAGGCAGAAATGAAGATCTTTCATGTGAAAAGATGTTGCAACTTTGCTTAACTAAAAGGTTATGTTTAGAGTTGTTTTGTGAAGTCCAGTGGCGTGGAGAGAGTGAGGGTCAAATATTTCAAAGACCATTGCATTAGTTGTAGGGGGATACATTTATCCTTAGAGAAGTCCCTCACTTAGCAAAGATGGAATGGGTTTTTTTCTTAGTGTAATGCTATTGTGGGAATATAAAACATTTACATTATGAAGGAAGGGATTTAAACTGAAAGCATGCATAGGTCTTTCTGAATATGATTTCCATTCTCATAAAGTATAAATGCTCATGAATAACTAGTCTTGCTTTTTTCTTCATTAAATTATTTTACTTTAAATTTTACCATGGACTGTCAAGTCTGAGAATTTCTGCATATGTTAAAACCACTTCCACAAGGTATTATTTTTAAAGCATATCATTTTAATGATTTATCATAAAATATGATCTTTTGTATTGCAATGATAGCCAGTAAAAGTTAAAATATTAACTGTGCAGTATAGTTAACTTGGATAAGTGCAGCATTAAAGTAGATACACATTAGACAATATGAAGCATCAGAGGTAAAATCAAAAGGATTAAATTTGACAGAAGAGCCGCATTTAATTTCTTCCAACCCCTGTGGTTCTATTGAATAAAATGTACTTTAAGTACCTTTCTGGACTGCACTAACATCTGCTGTTCTTGGAAAACAGTTTTTGCGAGAGATAGCTATGTTACTGGGAAATGCTGGCCCACAATGGCTTGCAGAGAGTGCTGTCTACTTGTCTCATTCTTACTAATTAATTCCCATGAGACTTGCTCTGGGACTAACTATTGTGAGCCCAGCAGTGTGAAGAGGTTAACTGGGAAAGTCACGGGAGGGATGTGGTAGCAGCAGCAGAGCCCATGTATATGTGTGCATATATATCCCCATATATCCCCAAGAGATGTATGCATACAAAAAGATGTATGAAACAGGCAAAGACAGGCCATAAAGTATAGTGACTTAGTTAGCTATGGCCCTTCCAAATAGCATATGTATTCTATAAATTATATCTAGTCTGACCAATTGGACACCATCCCAACACTTATGAACTTAGCAAATCACTCAAGTATGATTGATTTTCATTGTGTAAGTTTGGAAAAATAAATCATTGCTGAAGATGTTTAGGAAACCCACTTATATCTGGAGACGTCTCGTGCCTCGATAAATAGTAGTGGTCAAATCCCGTGTGCTTCATTTTTGTGTTGACTTCAGTGATGGCAGTCTCTAAGACAAGCCAGGGTTATGTGATTTTACATGTGTGTGTGTGTGTGTTTGCATGAGCACAGACACACGTGTCCGTACGCACACCGCACATATGCACAGATATTTTCTAGGAACCCTACTTTCAAACCACTTCCTCAAAGAAGAAGGGAAAAACAGTTTTAATTTCACAGAACTGACCAGGAGAGATAATGAAGTACTTTCAAAACTCTTTATGTGTGGAAGCCTTAGAGGCAAACCCCAGAGCTTTCTTACTTTTAGCAACCAATTACCACAAAAAAAGTTTCCCCAATTATGAAGTATACTAACACAGGCTGCACAGACTCAATTTCACAAAGTGTATTGGAAAGACAGCACTCACATAATTAATGAGAAAATGCCGCATGTGTTCAGGCCTTCTGTTAATTGATTAAATGAGTATGTCTAAATCTGATTATAATCATGCTGTGGCAGTACAATTGAGAATAGGAGGTAAGGGGACTCTCTCTTCCTCCCTTGTACACTCTCGGATATGTGAACACACGTCCTCCCTCCTACTCCCCCTCCCCAAATTGTAAGAACAGGATAAAAACTGGGCTAAAAGGAAAGGACTTATCTATCGAAAGGGGGATAGCTTAATCACAATTACTTGAACAGTTGTTCTTGGTTTAGTGTCTTGGTTCCTGTTTAATCCATCACCGGCACTTGTAAAGTACAGTGAGCTTTATAGCAGACGTCAGTGTGATGCTTATTGTGGTTAACAGTTAACAAGTGCTGGTTAGTTTCCCGCAGTGTCGCAATAAAACACAAAACCTGCCATGTGCTTGTCATTTTTTTTAAAGAAGGCCACAGTGTTCCCTAAGGGTTGTGAGAGAAGTTCATCCCATTGAACTGGTCAGCAAGATATCATTAGCTCGTTGTGTACATGAAATCCAGGGGTTAGAGCACCAAGCGTCACAAGCCAGTTTCTTTACCTCCTTGAGCTGATCAGAGGATCAGAGTATCAAGGAGGGATTAGCACTGACTTGGGATTTGTGTGATTGGTTAATTTATTGCGGCGATGGCAGGCCTTTCATCTATGGCAACATTTAATCAGCACGGCCATGGAGGCTATTACGGGTTAGCTCTTTTCTCAAGTCAGCCAGGGCTGCACCATCAGCCCTATCACAATTCCCCTGAAATTTCCAAATTATCTGGAACAGGCTTTAGCCTCACAGTAATAAAAATTAGAAGAGATCCCTGATAGCGCTGGTGGAAAAGGCTTTCACTTGCACAGGGCAAATTATAAATAGTATGAACGTGCACTTTAAAAAAAAAAATTCTCCACCTCTTAAGAGATGTGCAGGACTTATCACCCCTGCTCTGATCCAAATCCTCGTGGTTGAAAATTTATATTAGATTTTATCAGTGAGGCCTAAGTCTAGAAAAATCAATGAAGGTTATCTTTTATGTTGCAGGAACTTGTGGAAATATTGATTTTCATTTTATAGTGAATTTGGAGCATGAGTTGGTAATCACTGCTGAGCTGACTACAATGTTTGCCTACTGTATCTTTTACTGAGTTTTGCTCAAGTATTTAAGATAGTATATTCCTGTTGATTTTAGCATGTAGTTTGAAGTCAAATGTTTCTTAATACAAGTTGGTGCATCTCTTGTTATATAATGTAATCCTTCAGAGTAATGGTGATTAGCTAAAGTCTGTTGAATGATTTCTGAATTAAATAGCAATGTTCAGAATGAGAAAGGGGAGATTTCAGGACTCCACTCATATATCTTGCTTCTTCTTTTTTCTTACCAGTCACTAAACCACTAAGTAAAATACAAACTAGCAGAGAACATAATGGAATATAAGATGAAGGATGCTAAAAGATAAAATACTCATGTATGAAAAGACTTAGGAATCTGAATATCTGCTAGTGTAAATTATAGTTATTCAAGCTATTAGGCGTTAAATCTTTCAGAACTAATGAAAGCTAGAAAAACTTCTACTGATAAAAGACACTATGGCCATAGTTTATTAAATTAGTCTAGGTCCTTCATCTTGTCTCTTAAAAATGCTTTAACTAAGTAAAACAGTGATTCAGAGAGTGATTTTAGAGTTTTTCTCATGTAATGCCCTTATTCACTCTCTGTAGTTTCTATTTCTATAGAGTATGTTTGCTTTTGATGCCATTCCTATTGGTAGTGTATCTGTGCAACTGATTTTAAAATGGATGAATTCTTCAAAAAGTCATTTGAATATTCAAATAAATCTGTTCCTGCCAAATTTATGCCATTTTTGTTTTGATTGTAGGTAATGTGAGTTTTCTTTCAGACCTGACATTGAAAAAGGAATTCTTAATACCTTCTTCACACAATCTAACTCTAGGGCAAGTAAAATAAAATTCAATGAACATCCAAAGATAAAGCCTAGCTGACCATGAGTACTTAAAACAGGGATACTCTTAGATAACTGTAGAAAAAAAATGGTAGTTAGCTTTAAATAGGTTTTGGAGCATGGGCTCTGCTTGTTCTCACCTTTGCAATTCCTTTGGGCACGACCTGTTGTTCCTCCAGTATAGAAGATACAATGGTAGCAAGTACTTTACATGAGCAACCTTTTTAACTTCTGGAGTAAGGATTTAAATCTGGAACTCTATAGGGATGTTGAAATACATAGGTTTTTTAAACATTGGTGCAGGAAATGGGACAGAAGTAGTGAAGGTTTTTATAAAGTAGATGTCCTCAAGAAAATATGAAGCTGCAGGTTCATATCCATAAGCATGATCTCTAAATATATCATCATTCTTAGCTGCAGAAGACTGACAGGAAAAAGTGTGTGAATGTAGATACTGAATCTCCTGGTTAGAGCACTTGCAGCATGATGCTGGAGAACATAGAAGCGTGCACTTAGCAGAATGCAGAGATATATAATATTCTAGTTCCTATAATGAACTAGTGTGTCACTGCATTTATGTACATTGTACTGGAAACCGTCTCCAAGTTAATTATGCCCTATTATGCTTCTAATGCTGTCATTACTTTAGTATCTTAACTTTTAGTTTTTTTCTTGAGTTGGTGCATCTTTGGTTCTATCCATTTCCCTTCAATCACAGTCTTTTCATACATTACACAGAAGTATTATGGATTTGTAGATATGAGTGATGGTGTGTCACTGAGATCAGGGAGAGCAGTATTGTGTCCATTTTGTGGTTTTCGATGCTCTGATTAAGCTGATTGTTATTCCTTTAGATGGAAATCATTTTCAGAAAAAAAAAAAAAATTGAATGTATTCCTTACTGGAATTATGAATTCCTTACTAGTCCTGGAATTTGCATGAACTATGAATACTGGTGGTGTATATAAAGTAAATTAAGGTGGGCTTTACCTGCAATAATATTAACTTTTATAAAGTACAATGGAACAGAAAAGGGTTTTTTTTTTCTTCCTATAGGTAAATGCTTATGATACCCAAAGCCTGTAATCCTTGCAGGTTGTCCCACAGCAACTCCTACTGACTTCTCTGGTATTTTGAGCTGAAGTAATACAGAAATAAATATTTCAAGGATCAGGCTTGATATATTTGGGGACAGGGTGTGTGGGGTGGGGGGGTAGGTAAGCATAGCAACATTTTTTCCCTTTAAATTCAAAATGAAATTATTAACATCATAAAATCTCTGCCAGCCAAGAAACCCCAAAGAAAAGATGATCTGCAAAGATTGGCTTAAATTCTGTCATCTGAATCACAGGTGCAGTTCCTTTTGATGTCAATGGGAATATTGTCTTTGTTACTGAAAGTAAAATATGACCTGTTGTTTGTTTGCTTGACTGTTAAGGAACTACATATGAGGCTGCAGAACCAAACAGATTTGCCTGGACAGATTTGATTGCCTTTGTGAACTGTTAGTCTTGAACCTGGCATTTGCATGAAGCTACACTGAATATTTTATTTTGCACACTTTAAGCCAGTGCTAAATTTAAAGAAAACACTTATAGAGTTCATAATACAGTTAGTCAAGATTTGGATCATTTTGTGTATTCTCTATTTTATTATCATTATTTGTTCCAGTCTTTTACCCCAAATCAACTCATACTTATCATATGTTCTTAAAAATTTACCAGAATTGGAAAGACTACTTTTTTCATTACTGAATAACATATTTCTATGAAGTTTTCTTTGAACCATCTATAGACTCTAGCAGTGCACCTTTTTAATGATTCTTCTCTGCTGCCATTAGTTATACACCAATGAGAAATTACCAAGTGATTACATACAACAATCATCTGAAGCATTGCTTCTGTTAGCAATATACCTTGCTTAGCTGATTTTTTCACAGTAGTAATTGCCAAATTTGGCCCTTAGTTATCGCTTTGTCAAAGGTTTTTGCTCATTAGGCTTTCAGAAATATTTTAGAATAAGTTTGAAGAAATGGAGATGTGCAGTCAGATGACGAGATAGTTGTTTGCTGGATTACTGAGGTTTACTGAACAATTTCTGGTAACAGAGCAGAATTTCCCACCTCACCACCACTGTGTGCAGGGCATGAGACTCTCTTTCTTTTGAATTATTTTAGAAAGCCCATTACCTGCTGTAAGGTCCATGACTCTTTTTGTACCTGATCAAGAAGGGCAAATACCCACAGGAAGGGAGGAGTTCTCTGGGGAATATATGGTGAAGTTCCCCCAGGTCTTTAAAAATTCTTCAGGGAAGAAAACATTTGACCCTAGTTTGTCCCAAAGAAGACAAGTCCTTATAATTGACCTGAACAAATAAATCACATACAAATAATCTTTCCCTTTCAAAATAATGATATACAACTATAGCAAAGCCAAAGGAGTTGGGATCCATACCTACCTGATAAGAGATATAGAGACCTCAAGTGAATTGATAAACAGGCCAGTTTGGCAAACACAGCAGTTTAAAGGTAATATGGAAACAAAGCGCAGTTGGGGGGAATAAATAAATAAATAGTGATGTTTAAAGAAAAAGATCTTACTTGAAATAAAAGAGTGAAAAATTAGGATTGTTATACCTCCCTAGAATTATGTGCAGTATGTTGACTAGCCAGTGCATTTCTAGATTATTTAGGTCATATTCCTGGGAAATAAACCACTACTGATAAATAGACTTGCTGTTTGAAAAGCCTTTAGGACAAATCTCGTGATTATAGTATTGTAAATTTGGAATTTGACTCTAGAAAATGTAGTCCCTTTGACTTTATCAAAAAGACAGATTTTGAAAAAAATGTAGAAGGTAAGTTGCTTTGAATGCTATATATCAGACTAATTACAAAAAAATTGGAAATGTTTCATAAATTGAAAAATAAATTTAGAACACGTCCTGAGTCAGAGAAACTAATTCAAGTCATTCTCCTGGTAAACATTTTCTTACGTGCATGTATTCCAGCACCTTCCTTACATGTGTTATGCATCTCACTCATTCTTATCCAAAATCTTAAATTATCAACACTGAACAATTAGAACAGTTTGGATCAGACAAGAAGTGTGGTTTTTGCCCAGTGCCATCAATCTGTCTTTTGGTTTATTTACAGTGTCGGTAAGGTCTTTGAGCTATTTTTGACACATAGGTGTTTATTAAGACGGAAGAAATAAAGCTAGCTTGTCCACTTTAATGGGTTCAATTTTCTGTAAATAGGAAGAGCACATATTGAGGTTTCTAGCATCATTCTCTGACATACACATTTATTATACGGGATCCAGTCTCTGTTTTAAACGAATTCTTTTCTCAAACTTTAAAACAATTCTAGGCAAACTTAAAAATCTTAGTCGGTGTTTCTTTTAGTAAAACTGAGTATTGTAGTACTAATATTTCACTAATATTTTATTGTAAGTGGCATCTTTATTTTTGGGTATTGAAAGTTTGATAACTTTCAATTTAATGTGGACAACATTCAAGATCTTAAGATAATTTACACTTAGATGTAAATTTTGCTTTTTAAAATAAAAGTATGTTGTTTGTGAAAATATGTGTTGTTCAGTTGTGCAAAAATATCCAAGTAATGATCCTTTCACCTTATCTATGTTGAAGTGAATGAAGTCATTCTGTAAAATATATTGATATTTTAAGCATTTCACTCTCAGTAGCAACAAAGTGGGAATTCCATAAAGAGTCTATTTCTGCCCAGTACCGAAGGGTCTCTATTGATTACATGGTGTAGGCACAAGGTAAAAGAATCAATAGAATTGATGTGTATGGAACATGTCCTACTTCTTTTACTTTGAATATGGAAAAATTTCCATGGCTTCTGTTGTTTTCAATGATGAATTGTAGAAGACATTAGAACTGCAGAGAGTTTCACTTTGTCATGATGCTGCTAAATAGATATTATAATGAAACTGTCTTGAATATTGAGGTACATACAAGTATAAATTTGATTGTAGTATCATCCACAACTTGTAAAAATTAGAAAGTCAGTTTTCTTTGCATCTAAATTTTCTTGTGTTTAAGGAATTTTTCAAGTCAAATACCTGCCCATTAGTTTTCAGTGCACTGTGGTTAACATACTATCTTGTTAAAATCATGGTCAGTCTTCTGTGGAGTACTTAAGAAATAGAAACTTTAAAAAAGTGTTTGAAAAGTAGCTTGTTTATAATGCACTATAGATAAATAATTCCTCTGAAAAATATGCTATTTACAGTCAAATCATTTCAAAACTAATGGAAAAAAAGGCAGGAGTGTGGTTTATTAGAAAACATCCCATTCCAGTTGCCAAGGTTTTAATCAAAATCCCAGGCCTCGTGGAGTAATCTAAGGATTTTCTCTTCTGTTTTCTTAGTCGTGTTTTGAACTATAATCCCAGTAATGAGCAACTACCAAAACTCAGCTGTACCTATGAAACTACCACCTATCACAGTTCTTTCAGTCTCAGACAGGATAACCAGAGCATAACTACTGTGAAGCAATACAATTATGAATTTCTTGAGGGGAAAAAGGATAGATAAGTGCACAGAAGTCAGCTAACACTGATGCATGGGTGGCTACAGCATGCAAAGGGTTAACAAGATTTTCATTTTAGATAGTTGCCGTAGTAACAATCAGAGAGCTCAGGCTGTATCTTTTCTATTTGTGGGGAATGTTTAGATTTACAGAGTAGCTCAGCTTATTATATATCTGCCTTGATTGCTGGATAAGGTTCGTTGATTAAAAACAGAATAAGATGCATTTTTATAATACTGAGGGAACCCACTGCCCCCTGCCTCTGCTTCCCATCACTCTTTGTCCAGATCTCTCTCAGCTCTCCCAGCACTTGCCTGCTGCCCAAGGTGTGGCTGTAAATCAAGTTTCACTTGAACTTTCAAGGAGCAGGGGCTGGATCTGCCTGAGCTGCATGGAGCAGGAGCACTTGGTCCTGAGCATCCCTTTTCTCCTTCCAGTGGCTGATGTGAACCTAAAGCCATGGCACTGCTGGCTCTGGGTTTGAGCACTGCTGCTTTTGTTTGATGCTGTAGCTTGTGTTTGCTTGTTCACCATCCACAGCTTAGTAAAAGAAAGTTTGATCAAAGGTCACCTCTGCAGTGGAGGAGTGAAGAGGCAGATTTCCATCATCCAACTGTTCTCCTTAGAATTAGCAGGAGCTATCAGAGGTTCTGCAGATGTGACCACCTCCCTTCAATGTGCAAATGGGATCTGGACTTGTGAGAATATCAGGCAATTATTCATTTCCTTACCTGAAAAACTGAGAAGGCTTGTGGCGACCACAGCAGCACCTTCAGGGTTGTAGTAACCCTGAAGCCTGGAGGCTGCCACATGAGACCAATGTCCCAAGGTGATGGCAGCTTCACACCTCAACTGAAGGCTCATATGTCTTGGGAGCAGGGAAAAAACCCTGCTCAGCAGGAATGCCAGGTTCCTCTGCCTTGAACAGCTGCTGCCACTTAATGCCAAGTGATACAAGGTAGTGTTTGAAACGGATATGGTGGCTGCAGTAGTGTGGCATTTTAATGCCTAATTCTGTGATAAGAAGAGAAATTCTGGTATAAAGTTGTACTAACTTGTGGGGTTTGATAGCCTGGTCTGCTCTGATTCTGCCAATTTCTAAAGCTTTTGCTCTTTGTGAGCTTGATTTACCTCTGGTGCTTTGTGGTGTTAGGTTGTTTTCTTGGCTCCATAACACACAACTGAGGGTCTTTCTTTCCCTTTTATTGACTTCATTGGTATCTTGAAATGCTAGGAACATTTGGAAGCTGGCTTTTTATTTTCTTTATTTCTTTCTCAGGTATGTGAAAATTGATTCAAAAATTTTACTGGAAGGATAAAGGATTTGATTTTATTGGATCGGATTGGGTGTTCTTTGAACCAGGGAAGGCCTTCAAGGAAAAATTAACTTTTGGAATTAAAAAGTAGTTTTTTGAGAAACTGGTCTTAGCCAATAGTAGAATAATTTTCTAACACTTAAATTCAATCTGCAGTGTGGTGGTACTCAGTTTGACTCTTATTACCACTGTGCGTTTTCATTTCATGCAACAACAAAATTAACCTGATTGCTATATAGGACCTATGTGCAAATTTTTTGTTCTTTGTGATGCTCCTTACTTTTGAAAGTCAGCCCACTCCCACTTGAGGACCACTCCTTGGATTTGTGATCCCAGAGTCTTTACAGGTCCCAAGGGGTACTATTAGAGAACACAGAACTGCAGCACTGCTGGCCCAAAGTGGCGTCATCGATAAACTGGCAACTGACAAGGGTTTGACATAACAGTCTTTAGTCATAGATGTACCCAGTTACTGCATTCATCATATTCACACTGTTTTGTTTCTACACATGAAAGTGAATGAATCCATCAGTTCCCTTTAAGTCAACTGCATAGCTCTTTTATCAACAGTCATTTAAACTTAGGATACCAGCCTGTGTAATATCCATCAGTCCCAGAAACAAACTTTGGTTCATAGAGAAATTCTTGCTGCAAAGAATTTTTAAAAAATCAAATTTATTTCTTTCTGAGAAAAAGATCCTTTAAGCAAACTTGCCAAGCTTCTGTGTCTCTTATTACTTATTTCAAGTGATAGTGGGTTTTTTTTAGTTCCCTAAAGTATGTTAATATGGGAGGGGTTTGGGCTTTGTTCATTGTTATTTTCAAGTTATAAACATAGCACCAGGTCCCTATCTCCCTTTTACCCCTCTTTTATGTGTAAATGTTTCATAACTATCTGTATTAATTTTCCAAGTAAAACGCCTTTTCTTGGAACTGTTTTTCTTATGGAAAGTCTTTTACCCTTAACTTCATGGTGTTCAAAACCAAAAGCCTGGAAACAGCATTCCTACACTGCTTCTTTGTTTCCAGATTTTAAGATCTATTATGCAATAGTATAGTGCGTAATCATAATTATGCATTCATGATGATGTTTGTACTGGCTTAACTCAGGAATAATGTAAGAAAGCTAATCTTGAAGCTACAAGCTGTTTTCCTGGACTTTAGATTCTGATCTGAGCTGTTTGTTGAGTCTTACTGGAACCAGAGCCCTGTATTCACCAGTCCTGCTGCTGGATTCTCCATCTTTATCTCCAGTCCCAGTGAAGGACCTTCACCCATTCTTTTGAAACTTTTTTTTTCATGGAAACTTGCACAGTTGCCGTTCTTAGTCATGTAATCAGTACACTGAAACAGTTTAAATGAGAGCTGCGTTACACAACGATGTCATACAAAAACTGAGGATACTTCTAATCTGTCATTGAGCATTTTAGGGAAATTCATTTTCATTTTTGTGTGAAAACAGGGAAATAAAATCCTCATGCTTTTAAGGCAGAGGGGAAAAAATTGCCTGATTATGTGTAGCATATTCTTCAACTTGAAGAAAGTAACTGCTTACACGATAAAGGTACTGCTCTGCTCACTTCATCTCCTTGGTCTAAGCTTTCTGAAATGACAAAGAAAATGTAATCACCATGAATCTGTAATTCAGATCTGTGCTGGATCATAGTGATGAGAAAGCACAGAATTTTGGAAAGTATTGTTTCTGAAATCCTTGTATTGATTACTTAATACCACTATTATTTATTTTAAAATCTATGCAAAATTTGGTTTTATAGAAGAAAAATTAAAACCCCTAAAATACTGCACAGTCCTATGTTAAAATCTATTGAACTGATTTTCTTTTAAAGTCTATTTTAATATTTTCAGGAGTTTTTCACTGATAATATTTGGGAAGGGATTTTCAGTGGAATAAAAAAAAAAAAGTTAAAATTTTACATGAAAACACAAAGCATATCTTATGAAAGTTTAACCAGTTAAAGGAAATTTTACAACATTCTGTCTTTGATATACTAGCAATTATAAGTGAATAGATAGTAACCAAATAATTCCAATTATTTGTAAATTTTTCCATCAGTCATATATATATAGTATGTGTCTAAAGTTAATTGCTCTCCTCATTACTTGTGAACAAGAAAGCATAGAGTAATAAGGAAAATCACTAAAGGAATCTTGTTAGAGTTTATTTATACATAAGCTGTCAAGTGTAGTGCATAATGCAGCAGCATACCAACTAGCAACACACTTGCAGAAGATCATTTAAATTTGTTTTTTATGGACACAAGAAGCTGATTTTAAAGCCATCCCTAAGAAGATTGTCCTTGATTTTACATTATCCTGGGTGGGTGTTTCAATTTCTTCCATTTACTATCGCACTCGCTGGGGAAAAAATATCCTAGTGTCTGCTTAATAGTGATGGAATTTTCTACATGAAGATGTAAGGAGGAATTAGGTTTTACCCCATAATTATATATTAAATCAGTGTTAAAATACAGTTGTAATCAAATCCTTTCATATCCCAAGGCCACACATTTGATACAGTACATTGGAAGGTCAGAATACTTAGCTGAGTATACACCCCTTGAGACTCAACAGATGTACAGATACGCGGCCTAATCCCAAAAATGCATTCATAAGTCTGGAAGATCAGAATTGAGCCTTAATTCTCTAAAGGACTGCCACAATGTTGTGTGGTCCTTTCATCCAAATTAGAATGATTCATTATGCCTGGTCCATTAGCACCATCAGGGATAGGTGTGGGCCATAAAATCTGCATTAGGATTTCTAAATATGTCAAGGATAATCTTAAAAGGAGATAAACTGGCTGTTTTAACTGAACTAAAAATAATTAATCAAAGTCATACATGTAGACTTCTGGTTGTTGAATCATGTGTTAAACTTCTACCTTAAATGATTATTCTATCTTAACAAATATAAAACTTGGGCAGAGGATTGTGTGTTGGATTTATGCTCTTCAAGTACTACGTTTTCTCTTAGTAAAGATATATATATATATATAGCTAATAAAAGTGTGCATAAAAATCTTAAGAAGTCCTCCAGAAGGGCATAGATTCTTTTCTATTCCCCAATTCTATTTCAAATTAGAGAGGAATTTATATATAATATTTTGTGTGCATTCAGTGTGTACACCTGTGAAGTTCAAATATTGTGTAATGCATCACCAAGAGAATTACACTGCAATACCTACACCATTGACTACAATGCCTTTGTATTGAATATGTACTTCATAAAGACCTCACAATATTCATTGGAAATGTAATCCTAATAGAGCTGCACTCATTTGTACAGTTAAAATATTGGACAAGCATATACAAAGAACTTTTTATTTTCTCCCTCTTTAGTTCTGAGAAATAAAAAAAGAAGTTGAAATTAAAAAAAACATGTTATCTTATACTTCTGCTAAAGCATAACTTACCATTCATGACAAAAACATTCATTTTTCTAGAGTAAAATACACAACTTGAGTTTGCAGTTCCAAACATAGTAATAACAATACATAATAAGCAGAATCTATAACTAGCTATTTTGTAATTCTATGTAATGGATTATTTATAGAAGGCTTTATGCATGTCCTTTTTTATTTTTGTATTTTTAGTGGATTCATAGAATCATGGAATGGTTTGGGTTGGAAGGGGCCTTAAAGATCATCCACTTCCAACCCCCCTGCCCGGGTCAGGAACACCTTCCACTACACCAGGCTGCTCAATACCCCATCCAGCCTGGTCTGGAACACTTCCAGATGTAAGGAGTCTTATTCTCTGAGCAACCTGTGCCAGTGCCTTACCACTCTTATAGTGAAGCATTTCTTCCTTGTATCTAATCTAAACCTACTCTCCTTCAGTTTAAAGCCATTCCCCCTTGTCGTATCATTACCCATATTTCTATTCCTTAGATAAAAATAAACATATGGTACATGAAATTTGGACTTCTGGAAAAGGTGATTTAAATCATCCATTCCAGGATTAAAAAAAGTATAACAGAGAAAAAATTACAAAATTGCTCTAAACTAGAAATTATTCAGTACCACACTGAACTAAGCTGCAGATACAGCAATCATTTTGGATGGCTTTGGTGTAAATAGCTAGACCATGGGACCAGGCAGAATTAATCCATATGCAATATAAATGCCTTCATGGCTTCCAGAAAAACCTCTGTAATTGTCCCCTTGATCATCTGGAATATCTATTGTCACATTAACTGCCTCAAGCCCAAATGATATTTGCGCAAAGTGAGAGACCAATTGTCAGAAGCTTACCAGGGATTGATGGTTTATCCCACAGTTTAGTCCCCCAACCTATCCAGAGTAAATTCTATGTTTTGCAGAATTGCAGCTGAACCATATTGAGCAGAGTATTCATCTGTCTTACATGAGAAATGTTTAGCAAAAGTGAAATAAGGTTACATTCAAGTGAGTGCATTCAGAAAGTGTTTACTGGCAAATATCAACATGGTCTCATTAGCAGAAAGGGAGATGAAATTCTTAGAGTAGACAATAATTTACAACAGTGAGGTTAACCCAGTAGGAAAAATGCACTGATAATTCAGCGTGAAAGTGTGCAAGCAGCACTGCATTATATCTTGTGTAAAGATAAGTTATATAGTGTGTGATTTCATCGGTACAGGTGCATGTCATCTCTGAAATAGTATTATCCAAAGTATTCAACTCTACAGTAAAGCAGAAAGGTTCAACACCCATGGCAGATACCTGAACACTAAGACACACTGACAGTGCTCATGCTACACCCAGAGGTATCAACTCACCACAACAGAGAGATTCCTTAGGGTTGTCAACTTTCAGAATATCCTCAGCACATCTATGCTAATCACAGCACTGACTAAGAATACGATTTCCCCATTCTGGTCATTGTGTAAACACACAATACATATATACACTGCTTTCCCAAAGAACAAAATGAACAGGAAAGAGAGTAATAGGAAAAATAACAAGAGAAAGTGAAGTCAAGAGAGTGATGGCAAAATATACTGCTATCCATCCCATGCTTCCCATGCTATCCTTCCCATGAAAAAGGATGTTATAGATGCATAGTAAGGCATTTATAAAATGAGGAAAAAGAAGTGGGAGGAAAGGGCAGAGGAGGAGCAACTATGGAGTGAAGCCAGGTGAAGACCTAAGAGGAAGTCAGGACAGGAGTAGAAAGCTCATCAAGACAGAATGATGTGGGCAGTGGAAGATCACTGAGTGTTCACAGGTCCATCAGCTTTTCCATTCCTGTTACAATCAGTTGGTTGTCATCTCCTCCAGGACCACAGAAGCAGACTGAAGGAATCACCTGGACTCAGCTAGCTCCAGGTGTTTCAGAATATGGATTTATTTAAACCTTTTTAGAACTAAGGAAGTTTGACAATGGGTTCCAAGGGTATCCCGGGTTAAATAGAACAAATTGAAGTTACTTTTGACAGCATTACTTTGTACCTAAGTTACACTGACATTTGATTTATGTTTTTTTTACAGATTTGAAAAAAATGCATTCTAGTTAGGTAAAATGAAATTATCCCCATGTTTAGCACAAATTTAATTTACATTAGGCAGGCACATTTGATAGTAATAAAAAATTTTAAATCATATTAAAATCCTGACAAGTGTTGGAAAATATTAACATACATAGGGTGTGGGGTTTTTTTGTTTGAATAATTTCTTTGGTCTGCTTTAGTTTTGTGGATGAAGTGTACATAGTGATACATGGTGAAATGTATGTTCAGTCTTGTCACTTGACAAGTGATGATCCCTTGGGGTAAACAGCAGGGTTTCTCAGTTGCAGGGAATCCCAGCTGTCTTTTGGGATTCCATCTGTGTGCACATTTTTTTTCCCCCCTTTTTTTTGTTTTTGAAACACTTAAAGGCTTTGGTTTGACCACAGCCTCTTCAACTGTTACCAGTATTTTTCTTCTACTATCACCAAAAAAGGTGCTGGGAAGTAGATCCGTCTTTTCTTCATCACTAGTTTCATGGCCCACCACAAGTAACACTTTGTCTGTGGAGATGCACAGATTCTTGCACACTCCTCTGAAATCCTGGATCCCATAAAGTTGTAAAGTAGTAACTAAAACAATTATGCCATTCTGTCTAAAGATTTAGGTGAAATTAACTGCATGCATTATGTTGGTGTGAGGTTTTCAAAGTTTTTGGCTTGTTCTTTTTTTTTTTTTTTCAACCACAAGGACTAAGGATTGCAAAATTTCTATTGCATTTAGTTCAAGTTTCAAGATCTCACGTACAGGCATAGTGGGGACTGTGAAAGCTGAAATGCTGGTGCAATTGTAAGATTCCAGAGTGGGTGTTTATAGCTGGAGATTGTCTTTGCTTTAATTAGTGACGTTTTCATCGGCATGGAACCATAGCACTGAAAACCTCCTGACATCTCCAGTGTTGTGTTAGCGGAGAGGAGTTGCCTCTGCATGTCTAACAGAGAAAGCTGTGGCACTGTGAAGTGCTGCCACAGGCCTTGACTGGCAGGTTTTCCAGAAAAGCCCTTGAGATAAATATTCTTCCAAGACTGAATCGTCCTTGGAAGAAGATAAGAGTTTTCAGAGATGCTACAGAAACTGAAAGACAGTCAAGCTGATTGCATACAAATCAACAACAAAATGCAGATATCTGTCCATTGGGCTGTTTGGGTGGGATTGTCTTAGAGCTTTATGAATTTGTAATCGGTTATAACGTAAAGAAATACATTGAGACAGTCAGTGTGAAAGCTGATAAAATGGAGTTACCACTCTTATTATTCAAAAACATCTTAAGACAAATGTTAACTAATTAAGGATAGTCTGAGACCTATACAAATATCTGTTATTGCTCGGTCCAGAATGACCCTTAGGAACCTTTCCCAACTGAATTGATTTGATGAGCTTACAAAGTTTGCTGAATTGAGTATGGTGATCATCAAAGGTGAACTCAGCCTCTCAAGAGGGGATGTTCTGCAGTTTCAGCATGCCAACCATGTGATGATCCAATTGAATTTAAATTGAATTTCAAAGTTGAAACCTCCATCAGTGTATTAACTGGTGTTTTGCTAGCCCAGACTCATATCTGAAGGCACCTGAGATATATTTATGGCTCTCCTCCCAGTACATTCTTGTCTTTAATTAACTATATAAACTAACTCTGCCCAGTGAGCATTGGAACTTTCTCCAAGGGCATGAAGACATTCTAATAATATTCTGTATCTTTCATGGGAATTCAGGCTCTTTGGAAGATTTAGAAAGAATATCTGTTTGCAGGAACCAAAATACAATAAGAAAAAAAGCCTTTGAGTATCAGTACATCTCCTTAAATAGTGTTGAACACTTCTTGGAACACCATGCCTGGGACTGGACAGGATGGTCATGTCACAGTGACTTACTGAACATGAGCTCAGTAGCTCAGTAACTGTCTCTTGCTTCAGCACAGCTTCTTAGGAAACAGCTAGCACTGATCAGGCATTTGACATCAGAATTTCATAGATTTCAAACGACTTGATCATGCCATATTTTTCTTCAGTGTGGGGGTTTCCTCAAGTTTCTGCCAGGCCACACACATCATATGTTAGAAATCTTTGCAGGGAAGAGCCCATCTAATGTTACTTGTCAGCACTGATTCCATTTAGCAAGAGTGCAAAACTATTTTCGGCCTGATGTGATGGCTATTTTTATCTCCATTAACCTCTTGACTGAATATAAACATTTATTGAGGGTTACCTCCCTTGTTTGTCCAGTTGTTTCAAAGGTTAGTGAAAAGTGGATGCCTGCCTAACCTCTTTTATCCTCATTAACTAATTCTAATTGTTCCCTGAGAGATCACAGTTTTGACCCTGCTTGTCCTTGTCAAATTTGTCTAGCTATGGCATGAAAACATTAGCAGAAATTGCATTTTCAGGGAAACATTGCTCAAGTGTGGAATGTACCGTTACCTAGTGCAGAGCCGTGAACAATACTGTGGGTCTATAACATGCCCTCTATTAAAAAATGTGAGGGTATTACTGTATGGCCCCATCTTGCAGACACCCAAGTTAGCAGATCCCTATAATTATACTTAGGCAGTAGGGAGAAAGTTTTGTAAGCTTTTGAGTAATGTGTAGCAGTTCTTTCAGAGAGAGAAATAAAATTATGTTTGGTTTTTGAAGACTTATTTGTAAGCAGCTGCAATATTGTTGCTCCTGCATCAAGAAAGCTTTTCTTTTTTTTTGTTTTTCGTGTAAAAAGGTACATTTTGTAAGCTAGAGATATTCCTGCTAGCACTTTAAAAAAAAAAAAGAAACCAAAACAGTGTAAAGTAAGTAACACCTACCACTATTTTGCTAATGACCAACTAAATTTTGCAGTATGACAAGTATATCTTATGAATTACAGGATGATTTTCATAGAACTCTCTGAGAGTCAGAGCATGAACATACTTTACTTCAAGTAGGATGTATGTCCCAAAGGTAAAGAGCTGTCATGAAGAACATGTTGCCCTGCCAAGACTTTCTTCAGTGTCAAGCCAAGAAAGCCCTTTTTCATGTTCCTTGGTGGTTCTTAGCCGTGGCTGTACAGTTGAGACAAAGGACCTGGCAGGTCTCAATCAGGTATCTCAAACAGACAGGTCCCAGGCTTCATAGGTTGTAACCAGTGCCTTAAATTCCACAGACACTTAGTGCAAACTAAAAAGCACTGGTGTAATGTGCTCAAAGCACGATATCCTGCTTTAGAAGCGGGTTGCCGCATTCTGCACCCGCTTCAGCTTTCAAATGGATTTAAAATGTAGCCTCAGGTATAGCGCATTGCAGTAGTCTAATCTTGAGGTGATAAAGGCATGACTGATTTAACCATAGCTTCTTGTTATCTTGGACCGGGGTCTTTTCATTTTAACCATTTTAAGGAAATGGCCTTTCCTGAATCAGCAAGCTTGCTTCAGTTCTTACTATGTAATAAGGCACAACAAGAGCAAGCCTCTCTTGGTGGCAAACACCTATGAACATGTAAACTTCACAGGATGCCAGACCTCAAGAACTGCTGCTGTGGTCCTGGCCTGCCTTACAGCTCATACAATATGCCAGTAAGGTGCATCAAAGGGAAGCCACTGCTGGTATCCCTCAGTGGAGCTGCCAAGCTTTACAAGCAGCCGGGGTCTTGTGAAGTTTTGCTTTCATATTAAAATAAGTTTATTTACATATCTGTGCAGCTTGGGAGCAGAGCTATGGGAGAATGGGAAATTCTTTTGAGGTGTCCACCAGTTCTTCTGGGCTAGCAGTGCTGTGAGACGAAACACCCTGTTCCTCCTCCAGCATACCTCTAGAGCTTAGAGACCACTTACAGCTGCAGAGCTGATTACAAGTTTAACTGCCAAGCCGACCTGGACGTTAATTTAGTGATAACCATGGAGTTCTTTAAGTTCCAAAAAATCCCTTTAAATGGGGAACAGCAAAGCAGACACACGTGCTGACTGCTGGTGCTCAGTGTACCTGCTGCTGCCGCTGCTTCACCTCAGAAGGGATGAGGCTTGGGCCCCTGTCCTTGTCTGGAGGAAACTGGGGCGGTGGCCTGAGACTAAGCCTACCACTTACTAAAGGAGAAATTAATCTCCATGAGAAAGTCAAACGGTATCTCTGTATCTCATTCTTCCTCAGCAGTATGTGGTTAAGTATAATCCTTTCCCAGGACATATTATTTGTCCTGTCTATGTAGATAAACTATTGCCCAGCACAAGAAGATCCTGATATTATTTGAGGCTTTTTGATACCACCTTAATGCAGATAATACCCTTAGAGATGGAAGAGACACAATGAAATGTCAGACGTCTGGAAAGAAGTAAACCAGAAATAGGAATTAGATCTTGTGAAAATTAAATAGATGATCCCTTCTGCACTTAAAAGATAGGATTTTGGTTTGTTCTGTTTTTTAACTTGGCCTCCAACTTAGGGAAAAAAAATACTTTTTTGAATGGCTTAATCAATTGTGGTGTACTTGGAAAAGTCTCCTAGCTGGATAGTATTTCACTGTCTTTTGATTGTACTTGGGATTACCAGAGACTGAAAGCACATATAAGCACAAAAACATGTTAAAGGCTTGACTGAAATGGCACTTGGAGAAATGCAGCGAGTATTGGAGTATGTCCTGATCCTCCTCTTCATTATTGCTATGCAGCCGTAGTTGCTAACATTCTTGCCACACCTTGTATTCAGTTTGGGTATGAGTCTCATCTATGTGACGAATAGCCACTTTTCATTGTTTCCATGGCAGCCTTAGCACTCTTTTGGTGTAAATTACAGTAAAGTTCAGACTTTTCTATGATAGAAGTTAGAGATGATACTTTGATTACCTTTCATCTCATCTGCTGCAGTTCTTTTTCAGGTCTTGCCTGGTTTATGTCATTATTTTCTATGTAGCCCATATGTATATACTTTACACTGATCTCATAACTGATCATATCAGACTTCTTGATAATTTACATAGAAACTTAAATTTTAAAAAATAAAACATTTTGTTTACTAGTCAATTATTAATTAGAAATTAAATTCAGAATACAAGTGCATGCGGTTGGGTTGGCTCTTGTAATACGTCATATAAGCAAAACATACTTTCTGCAATTTCCCAAGAAGGAAGCAGTATTAGGAGTTGAGACATTGCACATCTCTGGTTTCAGTATTTTTACACTAGGTAAGTATATTTTTGCTAGATGTTACATTCCTCTTTTGTAATTTCATTCATAATTTCTATTTGTTTTATCCAATACGTAGGGAAGATGAATAATGTCATGGAATGCATATAGAAGTGTGACTTGTGCACAAACATTTGTATGAAAAATGTAAAATCTAAAATGAAAATTAAGTAAAAAGTAGTGTATTTGATAAAACAGTATTGGAGTCTAAATAGATAAAAACCCCACAGAAATATGAAGACCTGTGACATTTAATGTGTATTTCCATCACCATTATTAACATACTGATGTAATTATAGTAAATATACTTTAAGACAATTGATTTAATCTTATATAACTAAAATATTTTAAGCAATATCTTATTTTCAATAAATATTTTCAAGTATATTTGTGAATGTAATATATTCTGTGGTAAATGTTTTTATTCTTCACAGCATTTTTAGAATAGTTATCGATAGTAAATATGGACAAAGCATCTGGAATGTCCATGTAAATGTGATTTTCTGTGTCTTAAAATTGTTTTATCTCACTCAGTCATGCTTGTTCTCACCACTTTAATTAGGTTGAGACAACTAGAGAATTATTGGTGGAATATAAAAATAATTAAATTATCTTACAAAATGTTGGACCCAGAAAAAATAACTAAAAGTTACGTTGTGACTGTTGTGGTTTCATTCTTGATATAGAGAAGAAGTGTCTATGATAGAAGTCTAAGTGCCAAATACTGACAAACTCAGGATTACCCACAGGATTTTTGCTACTTGATTAGTAAAAGAAGTTCAGTTTTAATAAATTTGAGGCCTCTGCCTTATCTCCTCAAATACCAAATTCTCTAAATATAGAATCTGAAATACAGACAGGAGATGGTAAATTGCCTACATGTCTTTCAGGTGTGACGATGTCATGCTTTACTTTTGAGTCTTTAAATGTATTAATACAACTTGTTTTATACTCTTTTTGCAGAGAATCATTAGCATTATTACTATTTCAGACATAGCAAAATCACACATCAACACATAGCAAAAGGGGAAAAATTCCATTATCCATTCAGAACAATTTCCTATGATAATACAAATGTTGCCCAGGACAGATCTTTGAAATGGATACCGATTCTTTAAATTCTTTCCTGTCTGTTTCAGGAAATAGTGAGATCCCATTGATAATGAAGTACAATATGTCTAAAGTTCACTTCAAAACACTTGGCTCTTTGCTGTGAAAGTCATCTGCATTCCCTTTATAACTCTCAGCCACCAGAGATCTGTGTAATCTTGGAGATCTGATCCAATATCATTCAGAAAAATCCTTGATAATAGTTTCACCATTCAATCAATGAAAGAACTAAAGCTTCCTGCTTGTGTCTTCTTAAAAAAATTCCTGAGGCAGGGGAATAAGACTTTGGCTTATGGGTTTGGAGATTTTGTTGTTTGCAAATAAAATGATTATTACCATTATTATTCAAGTTCTTAATCAAGGCGAACAAATGGCATCTGTTTGTTATCATCCTTCCTACAGAAGACAAAGGCTTCAGTCCCTATGGTACTGACTGCTGGCCCCAAGTGGTTGCTGGATGTGACTTGGCAAGGAGTAGAAGACAACAAAAACAACTGCATTGTGTACAGCAAAGGTAAACACAAACCGGTTTTTTTCTTTACTTTCTTGTGTAAGCTGCTGAGATAAACATATACCTGTTGCATACTAGGAAAATTAATACTATGTCCCCCTCTAATGCTAGTTTTTGTTCCCGTTTTTCTTCCATGTTCTGGTTTCACCTTTTTTTTTCTTTTAGTGATATAAAAACCCCACATGGTGCCTGTAGTTTATTAAATGCTTTATAAACACTGAAGAACATCAGCTGACATGAAATGTACCATCCATTTCTCTCTGAGAGTCAGTGCTCTGGGATATATCAGTAAAATCTTTAGGCTTTGAATAGGTGAATCCTTTTTGACATTTTGGTTGGGCATACTGGATATCATTTCTCTATGCTACATTACATTGTAGACTACTAACTGAAATCCAGTTTTATATGAAGAATGAGAACTTGATTGGACTATGAAAAGACTTTATGTCAGCATGGTAACATAAGATAAATGGAACTGGATTTCAGGGTTGTCACCTCTGACATTCCAGTCTCTGAGTAGTGACATGATGTGATGACACTTCACTGGAATGTACTGGCTAGTAGCAATGGGTATCACTTCTGTCTTACGTGAATTTTCAGATCTGTTCAAGTCAGGATGAGTTCCTAAAACACTGCCCACCAAAGATCCTTTATCTAACCCACCATATCTAACAGCTCCTTTGGTTTGAGGTGCACAGGCTTTTGTCTTTTATCTCAAACCAACACAAAGAGCCTCAGGTTCAGTCCACAGCACCATGGACTGTGCACCACACTATTTGGTCAGTCACTGTGAAAGCTTTAGAAATGCAGCTACAGAATCATTACAATATGTTAAAAAAAAAAGATAAACAAAACACCACTTCAATACATGGAATAAAAATAACTTAGTGTAGCTGTATTTGGCATTCACACCACAGATCAGGTTGCAAAACTATGACTTTCCTTTCCTTGTATTTCAATCACCAATCTCAGCATTTTGTGAATACTTCAGAACATGCACTGTTCTTGTTTAATTTCTTTTAGGTTTCATTTCTAACCAAACAGACCTACTGAGATCAAAGATTTGTTTGCTGAGGCAACCTAGTGACCATTTCAGCATACAAGCATCCAGGCAAATAAGCACCCATATCAATATATTAACATACAAAACACTAATCATAACATCAAAGACTCCTAAAAACTTACTAGAAACAATTACAACTTGTTCCTATAATCATTGCAATTTATACACTTATAAGAGGATTGCTTTTAAACTGCCACAAGCCTTTGAAAGTTGAAACGCTGAAAACAGGGAATTTGCATGTTAAAAATGAGTTGCACACCAGGGTCTTATAAATTCTTTCTATTATAATTACAGAATGTCAACACATTCATTCTACAACCTGAAACACCTGCAGTACTAGAGAACTGGGCTCAGATCTAAAAAGGGTTGAGCTGCCCTCCCTTCACAGCTTGCTGATTGCAGCCCAAGTGGAAGAAGCAGCAAAGTGCTCTGAGTAACAAACACACTGAAGCTTTTTGCATGAATCCAGAGCTGCAGTTTGCTGTTTATAATATTCAATACACACAGGCAAACTTTTCTGCAAAAACTTTTTAATGTAATGAGAAACTACTTTCACTCCAAAACATAGCTCCTGCAAATTCCCATAGGATGATGTCTTATCAACTATTATGTTCTTTCAGTAATTATAATAATACTTAGCACATATTTACCAGTTGGACTTTTCATCTTCAAAGTATTTTACAAACATTAACTAATTCCTTAGACAGTTTCAGTGCTGTCTGATTTAATATCTTGAAATACAATTTTTTTTTTCAAATAGTAAGAACTTGCTTCAGTTTGATGCAATTTGATTAGCACAAAATATTAGTGTTTTCATTCAAAGGTGATGAATTTTGTTTCACTGATTATGCTGGTTATTTTAGTACTTGGTTAACAAGGTATGGTGAGACAGTTGTGCAGTACTCAAAGTGAATTCTATTGTCTCTACCACACAAGTGTATTATAACTAAGGTGGAGGGTAAATTTGAGGATAAATACATGTTAAAAACCTGCTACTTCACTAAACTAATGCAGGAAGTGAGTTGTAGATATGCTTTGTTTTCACTGCATTCTGTTTGTCTCTTTGTACTCTGAGGTGGCTGCTCTGTCAGTCATTAAGCACCTACCCTTGCCTTGAGCTCTGTTAGGATTTTTGTACTAGAAAGATTAATTGGCTTGGATCACAAAACAATGTCAAATAGAAGATGGTAAAATAAATAAATAGAATAATGTTTCTTCCTTCAATTTGTATCTCATCATTCCAGATTACATTGCTTTGATTTGTGTTAGCTTTATGTCTCCTATAGTGCCATTACTTCTAATGAAACGGTGTCAGCTGGCATGTAGCTGTAATTCGATGTTATGTTGTAGTTGCATGTGTATAATTTTCTTAGTTTGTTTAGCAATACGTTGTTATTTCTGAAAGCAATTAGCTGAACAAATGTGTGGAATTGTCCGTGTAGCAGATTTGGTCACCTGGGAACTGTTTTCTGTACTAAAGTCAAGATGAGATGAGTGGAGCAAATTGGCACATTTCTAAGAGGAGATAAGTTTAGAATTGGCTAACAGTACATAGTACTGGTTGATCAGTTGCTGACTCAGAAGCACATGCCATATTTCCATTTAGCTCATTACAGAGATATCTTTGAGAGCAGAATTTTCCCCAGATCCTTCAGGAGAACATAGGAACGTCAGTCTGATTTCCAATTCACTAAAGGCTGTGAACACTGTAGTCACCCACATATTGCAGCCAGAATAATCACAGGGACAGGAGCCTAGAATGTAGGTTTTATTGAAAGAGAATTTGAGCTGGCTGGCTAATTTCCTATTTGCCTTCAATGCTCTCCATGAAATATTTTCCCTAGGCAAGCAAACAAAGCATATGTGTACATATATATGTGGATATATATATGATGTACACATATAGGATTATATTTCTAAGTTATTACAGTGCAATCACAAGTCATCTTCTATACAAATCTTTAGATAAAGAAACCAGTTATTTAAAATCACACATCAGAGTACAAAGTGAATAGCTGTGAAATAAATATTCAGTATTTTAAATAAGTGCTATTATAATTATTCAGTTTAGTCTAGGATCACTACTTGTACTTTTTATAACTACATTTCCCCAATACTAGGACAAGTTAGAAAAAAGAAAAACAATTCATTAGGGCTAGTTAATTCTTATCCCATTTTGCAAAGTCTGAAACAAGCTGGCTTTTCATGGCACATGCCATTATTCCACTCCATTTTTTTGAAAGGAAACTTTTACTACTGTAATTACATTCTAAAGGAATGCTCTTTTTGTTTTAATATTTATCATAGTCTTCTCTCATGTTTCAAAAATGGACTTTCAGGAAGTCTATTCAGTAATTTGAGATATGTCCTAGAAACTGAGATCTGAGAGACAGATTTTATGAATTATAGCTTATTTAGAAATATATGTTCTTTTCAAAAAAAAGCTTCAGCATAATTCAAGCAAGATATGGTGGTAGGAAGTATTAATGCATGGACTGTATGGTCATTGCCATATAGTGTACTTGAGAAACATTTTTACCCAACAGAGTTGTGCACCAGACCTGGAAAATCTCTAAGACCATGGGTAAGAGCCTCCCCACAAGCTAGAAAGGGGCTGAGATATTTATTTACTGCAAATCTTTCACTGGAACTGCAAGGATTTAAAAAAAATAAATTATGACTGACCAGAATAGGAAAAGTGTAAAACCCACAGCTATACAGACTAAAAGCCATGCTCATGTAACAGACATTTTTCTAGATATTATTTAAGCCATTTATGTGAAATGTATGGATACCGTATGTTTAGTGGCATTGTTAAAACAGGGTGTCTGTACAAATATTTAGCTGTGGGAATTATAAAATCATAAGGCGATTAAGTTAGCTAGTTGTGAAATTCCAATATTGCTTTTTAAATGACTTCAGGATATAGGAGGTGCTAAGGTTATTATCTGTTATCAGGAATACAGCGGAATTGTACGACTGGATAATAACTAAACAACTGACACAATGTAAAATTACATTATCAGTGTGTTAAAACAAAATTGCGCCCTAAAGGAGTCTACATGCCAGCTCAGAGCTGCAGTGTAATTATGCTTAACTCTGATAATTAAAATACAACGGAGATCAACAGAATCATTTTCATTAAGAAAATTATTAATGATGGTGGTATAACAGTAATTGATTGCAGAGCACCACAGGATAACTCTGTGCAGGAAAGCCAACATGTGTAACGTGTGTCTGGGCCGGTCGGGTTGCGTTGCGTCCCGCTGAGCGTGCTGCCGGCCAGGTGGCAGCCCTGGGGCACGACTCCTGCTGCAAATCCTAATTTAGGAAACGGCCGCTTTGCAGGCTGCCCCTTGGAGGGACAGCGATGGGTGCTGGTGCACGGGATGATGGGATGGGGTCGGGTTTGGCTGCCAAAAGGGAGGTGGCTGCAGGCATTGAGTCGCACACTTCTTAAGCCAGCCATCATCTCAGTTTGTGTGAGGCAGTGTTTGGTTTTGCATTTCCATTAGTGATTTACTGATGTTATTTCCTCCTCTGCCTGGCCTCGCTGAGTAGTTTATGCCCTTCGTTATTTCTGAGAGGATGCAGGAGGAGAAAAAACCCATCCCTGCCCCGGCGCGGTTCCACAGGCACTGCATGACATCTTCGTAAGTGATTCCACAGGATGCTCCCTTAATTGCGCTGGTGGTGCGGACACACGATATCGAGGGCCATAAAAAGCCTCCATCTCTCCCTAAGTGAAATCACAGTCGGTGCCCACTGAGCGACTATAACAAAATCCTTGCTAGGGAGGATGTTGCCTAAGGGTGAGCTCCGAGAATTGTCATTTTCTTTTGGTGAACAAAAAAACGGAGAGCAGGGGGAGGGAATTTTGGGGGAGTGCTTTCCACACAGTTGAGGGATGGCTGCTTGCTCAAACAGATGCGGGTTTTGAAAGCTGCCCAAAAAAGTCTATTATCCAATCACAACACAGAAGAAGCCTGCTAGGGTGGATTTACAGAATGATATTAGTTAAAATGACAGCTGCCCACACTGAAACTGTGTCATGTAGCTAATTTATAAATAGAAGCTTGAGGAAAAGCAGCACAGAGGAGAGGGCAGGGCAGAAGTCAGGGCTGGAGGCAGAGGGCTGCACTTGACCCTTCTGGGGCTTCCACTGGCTGCTGAGCCCCACAATTCACATAAAGTAAGTCAGTAAATACATAACTGGTTACTTACTTCACTGGTACTGGGGTGGCTTATTTAGCTGATGTATTTGCCATATACTGAAAATATGAACATTGTAAAAGGGTTACATGAAACTACTAGTGAAAATTGAAGGCAATTTTTAACTAATTTTGCTAATTCAAAGTAAACATTCTCATTTTTAACATAGAGGAAAAGTCAGTTGTTGCAACAGAAGGGTACTTACATTTTTCTTCGGTGATAGAGGATTATTTTTCTTTATTATTCTTGAGATCCTTGGTATCCTATGTTTTCCCCAGTGAAAGAGTTTTCAGCTAGCAAATACCTTTTTTTACCCTGCAACTTCAGACAATGTAATGGTACATTGCACCACAGACATACAGCATCAGGGGACCCTAATGAGACAGAGGTCAAACATCATAAGAAGTTTAAACACTGCTGCATTAGAATATGAGTATAATTTGGTTTGGGTCAGAGAACAAGTTGTTTAGTAGGCCAAAGGTTAACTTGGGGCATATATTTTAAATTGCAAGGGGCTTTTTTCCACATACTATTAAAAGCAAATTGAGTAAATTTACTAAGTCTGTTCCACATGGACAGTCAGAAAACTGCAGTATCTGCTGTCCTACTGGATGCCTCCATTAGCTATACAATCTGCTGAAGCCTTTAATGGTGCTAAAGGTTTTTGTTCTTTCTTTGTATCTACTGACAAAAAAAAATCTGAGTTTTTAACAGAATACATGGGACACCCTAATATCAAAGTTCCGTGGGAGAGCTTGTTTTGGATTTCTTTTTACACAATACTGAAGAATTGCAAAGTATATCTCAAGAGAAGTATAATTATGAGCATAATGCTTACACAGAATAATATATCTGCATTCACAGTCTTTGGAAGAAAATGTGGATACAGACATAAGGGCATGATTGCTAAGCAAGTAAATGTCAGGCTCCCTGTTTGGTTTTGCAGGGATGTTAAGAAGGCAGGATGCCAAATGGCATTGTTGTGAGTGAAACTATTGCAAATCAGCCCTGATAATTTCCTTGCTAGACACAGAAGGAGAAAATATTTTGCCTCCATCACTAGTGGTTCTTATGGCTTGTTGATGGCCTTAAGAGTCACAGTGTTGTGGACTTAATTCAGACACTATTCATCTTCAAAGAACTCAAGGAGCAAGACTGTACTTCTTCCTTATTTTTATTTTTTGCCTTTGTAAATAGATCCAGTGGGGGATTTTCTCCTTTAGGGACTTTGAGGTCATGGCCTTGGATATTGTTTTAATTATCAACAATAAAAAGGTTATTTTATGCAGCTTTATGGATATGTATATAATAGCACACAGTAGATTATTACATGCTCTTTAAATTCTAAGCATATAGATAATAAAGAGAATATAAGAAGAAATACAGGAGTACAGCTAAATTTGCACTTCTAATATGAAAATGCTTTTGTTCATTATTAGTGCATTTCATTTACGTAGCAGCCAAATGGTATGGGTTGTTCTCATATGTATATTGATTTGGGCCGTTTTTCTTATGTTCTTATCACTTATTGTGTAGTGTATTTCATAGTTTGAAATTGGAATCATTTTTCATTTGAGGAGACAAGGAAATAGGCAGAATATTGACTTGATTTGCATGGAATTATGTATTTTGGACTGAAGCTATAAAAAGTTGTAAACTGAGTCTAAAACTCACCTACAAGAGCATGTTCAGGATGGAAAAGAAGCCCAGCTTGCACTTCACACTGTGATCATATGAAAAGAAATATTACTTCATACATTGAGACCACTGGCAACAATAAATGCAAACAGGATGCAGAGGGTTGGGGTTTTTTTCAATGTATGTACTTGTCCCTCATTTTTCTAAGTCAGTTGCAGTAGAATCAGTCATTTAGAATTTTTTTAAGAAAAATGTTGTCATTATTTTCAGGATATGATAAATATGCTACATGTGTTTTATTTTAATTAAATATTTTTTTTATCCATTATGCTCAGTAACTATTGAGGGCTACAATAACCTTGTGACTCCTGGGGCTTATGGTACCATTACCTCTGTCATCTTCCCTGCAAAGCAAAAGGGAAAAAAAAAAGCCCCCAAATTTGCTGAGCCACACATTTCAAGTTGTCGACAGCCCCATCCACAAGAAAACAGAAGAAAATATATATGCACTCTGTCCTGTCAAAAGGCTTTCACCTTATCTTGAGAGACTGTCAGGGCAGGAACATCATGGAATGGACAGGAGTCTATTAAATTAATAAGCTGCTGGATGGTGTCTGGAGAGTTATGATGCTCCATAAATCCAGTTTGATCATGGTGGACAAGGTTTAAATCTGCAGCCTCCTAATACACATCCAGGTCCTGGATTGGATTTGAAGTTTTGTGCTGGAGACACAGAGATAGTCCTGTAGCTTGTGAATTAAGATTTATCATTTTTTCATACTTTTTTTTCCCCCTACACTTCCTGACAAAAATGAAAACACCTTAGGGATCCTGGCAGATGTTACTGCTTGAAATGAAAGAGCTGTTGTCAAGGTGAAACCATGACCTAGAAGCCTAATGTCAAACCTGGGTCATTCTTTTCAGGCAGCTCCATTGGTGCTGAGTATTAAATGCCTGTATGGAAGGAAACAGGGCTGGATTCATCTGCAGCCTGTTTTATAGTGATTCCTATTAAAATCTTCTACTGTGTGTTTGTGTTAGAAGACAAATTAATGGTGTGCCATGTAAAAGTAAAAGCTGAAAAATGTTGAAATATATACTTCCCCCATTCAAGGTGGTTGTGTGTATAACGGACACTGGGGTGTGGGAATTCTGTGTCCCTTATCTCCAAATGGATTAAGCCTGGTGCTAATAATTCAGAGAAGAACCTTCTGTAGCATTCAAGGTGCCAAGCTCCCAGCAAAACCTGTGTGATGTGCAGACTTGATGTCCAAGTGGGTTGTGGAGCTGGGCTGCCTGGAATGCAGTGTTAAAATCATGTTGGATATGTTTTGACTTTAGCATCTTACAAGCAAGGCCATTATTATGGCACAACAGGTGGAATTCAAGTGTTTCTTGGCCACTTAATTGACCTGCAAGCCAGTGATTTATTATTAGGTCCCTAAGCTCCTATTCCTATTACTCTGGAGACTCCAGCAGGTGATTGCTGTGCTTGCCTGCACAGGCAACAGCAGAGCCAGCAGTTCTCTCTTCTCAGACTCCCTAGCCATATTTTGGATCCTGACTAATTTATTTATTGATGATACTTAGACTCTGTGTTACTTTTAAAAGCAATTTGTGCTCATTTTTGTTCTCATTGTTAATTTAGGAGCTTAAAGAGGCTTCCTGACCTTAGAGAAGTCTAAAACCATTGTATATGTTAAAGGAAATAGATGGCTCATGTTGCAATACCAGGGACACTGAGATTTGTTTTATGCTCAGGAAAATGGATTCAGAGCCAAAAGCAATTGAAAAAAAAGCTCTTCTGGAGTGTAGGTTTCCTTAAACAGAAAATGGGATCAAGATGTAACCCTCAGACATTCATACATACATCTCCCTCCACTGTCTTTCAGGAATTGCTTAAGAGCTGTAGCTAGAGATCATGTCTGACTGAATCCTGACCTCTCTATTGATCCTGGGGATCAATGTGTGTACTCTCTGATCCAGAGATCAATGTCAGCATTTCTCTCCTTCTCCCATGGTATTCCAGCACTGCTCACTAGTGTAGGCAGAGGCCACAAAGAGCAGGACTTCACAGCAGAGCACCATGGTGCTGAGGCCAGCACTGCACACCATGTCTATTTTCCTAATGCAATGGCAATTGCACTCTGTTCTTTGAAGCAGGTTATGAAGTGTGTATAGTGAAGTGAAGGGAAGGGAGACTGAAGGTTACAGAAAGAACTCCAGCATGGGAGAAAATACAGGAGTCGTTGCAGTTCTTCTTGCACTTGAGGCAGGATGCTCCTAGTGCCTACAGCTGCCCTTCTTCTCACCAGGGCTGGGGCACCCTCAGTCTTCCCACTGTTTTACTCTTCTCTGAAGAAAACTGAAGAAGGTATGGAGAAATTGCAGCCTACTTCAATGTGTTTTTAGTATCCAAGGAATGAGCTCTTGTTACCGCAGACACAGAGGGAACTTAGCAACTTTTTAAAACTGTAATTTCTTTTGGTGTTAGAAAAAACATGGGAAAAATTGCTGTTTCAGATTTGTTTTTTTCTTTCTTATTTCAGTTTCATTCTGTCAGGGCATATGGGGCAATGTGATGCTGATAAACAAAAATCCACGCTAGAGCGTGCTCAAATTGTGATATTTGAAGCAAGTTGTGATGTTGAAGCAGATTTAGTAGAGATGTTCTGTAAGTGAATGTGATGTAAGTGAATGGTGAATTGAACGGTGGCATGCAGAACCAAGGCTTATTTCTGGAGCAGAAATTCCCTGTAAGATAATTTCCTATGATAATATCACAGTATGTAGACATATATACTTGCATACATGCATATCCATATATATAAATAGAAACCAAAACCTCAGACCTCAGTTAAACACCTCAGCCTGCATTTACCTCAAGCTGCAGAAGGTTCTAAAATCTCTTGCTACAGCTGCAATATATATATTTCTGCATGGGTGGCTCCATCTATTCTAAACAATTATACTATACAGGTTAGTAGTCATTAGGAGAAAATATTATTTAGAAAAGACTTCAGAAGATAGAATGAGTAAGTCCTAGCTAACTGTTAAGGCTTAAGAAAATTGCTACTATTAGCTTTATAAACTACAGAAGAATGTTAGTTTTGCAATAAAATGGTGAAAGTAGAAGACAACACAGAGAAAAATATGCCATTAAGGGAGTGCATACCAATGTAGAAAGAATATTGAAAAGTTAGATTGTATTAGAAACACTAGAAGAGACGTTTATTCAGATGGATTAAGTAACCACTGTAACTTTCTATTTAAAAAATCAAAATGCACGGTTAGATAATACATACAGGGCTCTGCAACTGTATTTTGGTGAATGAAGAATTCTTGTTTGAAACAGTGGTGATGTAGAAACACAAGTTGAAATTTTTTTTTTACAATTGAATATATAAAAATAATGTACTAGAAGCATATAAGGACAGTGCACTAATTGTTCAAGATCTGAACAAATGAAAGACATTTTTGAGAAAACTGAGAATCATTGGGTTAACAGTAATTGACTCACATGAACATAGAATCATGGAATGGCCTGGGTTGGAAGGATCTGAAACATCATTTAGTTCTAACCATCCTGCTGTGGACAGGGACACCTTTCACTAGACTCGGTTGCTCAGAGCTCCATCCAGCTTGGCCTTAAACATTTGCTGGGATGGGGCATCCACAACTTCTCTGGGCAACCTGTTCCAGTGTCTCACCACTCTCACAGTTCAGAATTCTTTCCTAGTATCTAGTCTAAACCTACTCTCTTTCAATTTGAAACCAATCCCATTTGCCTGTCACTACATGCTTTGTCAAAAAGTCCCTCTCAATCTTCCTTTTGGGCTCCCTTCATGTACTGGAAGGCTGCAATTAGGTCACCCCAGAGGAGTGAACCTGATCTCTTCTCCAGGTTGAACAAATTCAATCCTCTCAGCCTTTCCTCATAAGAGACGTGCTCCATCCCTCTAATCCTGGTGGCCTCTGGATTTGTTCCAACAGATCCATGTCCTTTCTGTGGTGGGGACCCCAGAGCTGAATGCACAGACTGGGTGGGGTCTCACCAGAGCAGAGCAGAGGGGCAGAATCACCTCCTTTGACCTGCTGCCCACACTGCTTTTGATGCAGCCCAGAGGACATTTGGCTTTCTGGGCTGCTAGTGCACATTGCTGGATCTTTTCCAGCCTCTCACTCACCAGCACCCCCAAGTCCTTCTCAGCAGGGCTGTTCTCAGTCTGTTCATCCCCCAGCCTGTGTTGATATTGAGGGTTACTTTGACCCAGGTGCAGCACCTTGTATTTGACCTTGTTAAACCTCATGAGATTTCCATGGGCCACTTCTCGATCTTGTCCAGGTCCCTCTGGATGGATCCCATCCTTCAGGTGTGTCACCCACAGATATGACATCTGCAAATTTGCTGTGGGTGCACTTGATCCCTTTGTGTCATTAATAAAGATATTAAATAGCACTGATCCCAATACTGACCCTTGAGGGACACCAGTTGTCACTGATGTCCATCAGGTCTCTGAGACGTTGACCACTGCCCTCTGGATGTGACTATCCAACCATATTCTTAACCATCTAGAAGTCCATCCATCAAATACATCTCTCTCCAGTTTAGAAAGCAGGATGTTGTGTATTCCATGTCAGAGGCTTTACAGAAGTCCAGACAAATGACATCTGTAGCTCTTCCCTTGTCCACTGATGCAGTCACTCCATCATAGAAGGTCACTGGGTTGGTCAGGCAAGACTTGCCCTTGGTGAAGCCATGCTAACTTCAATTGAAAGCTAAGATAAAGTATTGTTGTTGGTCTTTAGCTGAAACAAATATTCAGACATGTAGGAAAGGAAGCATCTGAGATGTAGGGTAGATTGCATTGTCTTTGGCCAGACAAAACATTTGCTGGCATGATAAGACGGGCAATTGAACTTATAGTATGAGATGAAAAGGAAATGTTTTACACTAGAAAGTAAGAAGGGTGGCATCAAGTGATCACTATGCATCTTCTATTAATAATTTGTTCTTTTAAATGTGAACAGGTTCGCTTTTATGGTGACTGCACGTGCATTTTAATGGATTTAAATTATGTGAGGTTTAAATGCATTTTCAAGTTACAATTAAATGAAAATTTAAAATAAGACTGACAGATTGCTAAGGCTAAGCCAGTTCTATGATTAAGGTTCAATTAAATTATATTTATCATTGGAGCAAATGAAGTATAAAATCACAAACAATGATATTTTTCAGTGGCTTACTTTGGTGGAAAGTGTAGTCTGAAGTATGACTTTGAGACTTTTATCTTTCATTCCCTCCTAAAGCAGAAATTAATTAGGGCTAAACAAGCATTGGCTGTAGGCTCAGAACCCCATCCCAAGTCTTTCGTGGACCAGTGGTCCAAGAGCAATTTACTGTTTGTCATGCAAAGTGTTATGTATTTTATTTGGGTTTAACTAGTTAAGTTAGGGGGGAAAGTTGAAATTTTAATAGTGGTTTAAGGAATGAACTGGTTTTGTTGCTTTCATGGAAGCCACTTCTGGTCCTTTGCACTCTCTCAAAAGATCTGCTGAGACTCACTCTTTAAATATGGTTCTTTCTCTTTCCATGTACTTTCTATGTAAATCCCTAAATGTCAGAAGCTCTGTCGTGAATCAAGAGAATGCTGGGTTTGTACATGCCAACTATTTCTCAGTTTTATCCAGTGTACCATAACAAGCGAAGCACAACAACTTTCTAGCTTGCCACAATATATCTTCAGTTTTATATAGATGTGGCACTGCTCTGTATTTTTGATACACTTCCTAAAATTCATTATTTATTTTTTCTTCCATTTTCCTACAGAAATGTGTGTTAAAGGAATTATATTCTGCATTCTATTTTATTGGCTTGATCTTAATTTTATGATCTAGGACATAAGTGGATTAACTTTGGACATTGAGCAGCTTGGATTTTTTGATATCTTTAAAAAATTATCCACAGCATCATAAAAATTCTTCTTTCAAAATGCCTTTTCTCTCCTTTTTAGAGTGTGTTAAGCAGGAAAAAATTAATTTTGGATCAATTACACCTAAAAAAGCTCTATAATATATTCAGCTAGAAGATTCCAAAAAAGTGATGAGCTGATACATGACCTTCTTCTCTTTAAGAACATATGAACATATTCAGGAAAGTGAAGCATGATTCTAGTGCTAGTGTGTTCCTAATTATTGCAAAGTCTAAACATTTGAATAGTCGAATACTCAAAGGAATAATTGTAGAGAGAATTCAGTTCCTGAGTGAGAGACATCTCCAAAAGCACCCATTGGCGCCCATTTACTTTCCTTAAAAGCATTTTCTTAAATGGGATTCTTTTCAGCTGTTAAACTGGAGGTTTACAGGAGGTCTAAGAGTTGCTCTTCAAGCTGAAGATATTGAAGAAAATTCTTAAGTTCAGGAGTGCTGGTTTTGTGTGTTAGTCCTGTACGGCTGGATCACGTCCCATGTGTCATCTCTGGGACACTGATGTTACAGAGGAATCAATAGAAGCTGATTAGCAGAGGTTTTCTTTGAGCACTTTGGCGTGACAGTCTGCCATTAATATCCAGAAAGCATTCTTTGTTTTCACTTAGTTTCTTCACCTTCTTTCCTTTTAGAGAAAAGTTGGGACAATTTGCACTTGAAGTCTGCAGACTCCAGTCACTAACATTGTTAGTTAACTAGTTAGCTATAATTTTTAATAATGTTGGATGTTGGGGAAGAAGAGAGATCCTGCCATTTTTAACAGTAAATCTGAATCTATTTTGTCTTTTGGAAGTGGCCCAAACAGATTTTAATTGTATGCCACAAATCAAACACCTGATTTATCAAACTATATCACTTTCATAGTAACAACTTGCCAGAGCATGGTAAAAGGTTGCCTCTGATTCATGTTTCAATGAATTAATTTGTAGCCCCCCAGGATTAGCTAGTGGATGCACATGCCCAGCTAAACACAATAAAAAAATTGTACACGGTTCCTCTTCCTGTTATTTATTTTCATATGGCAAGTTTCATGAAAATGTGTCAATATTTGCTAAGTGAAAGAGTTTTGTAGAATAATACTGTAAGTAGAGAACACAAAAAGAAAAAAAAAACTATGAGAATAAGAATAGTTTTACATGGGAAACAATCTTACTTTCCTCCGATATTGCTAAAGACAACTTTGAGTTTTAAACTCAGTATTCTTGTAGGGTTGCTGTATTATTTTGCTTTATCCTGACATTAATATTCTTTCTATGGAAAACAGACTTCTTTCATAGCACTAAACCAGTTAGGCTATGTCCTTAACACAGAGAACAGCTGTTAATATTTTGGTATGTTTAATATTTTCAGTATATAGCCTTTGGTTGGTACACTGTCTTTTTCTTTTTTTTTTTTTTTTGGTTTTTGCATCACAGTTACCTTCATTGGTATCTACTGGTACAAAACAGATGTAGTGGAGGAAAGACTCATCTCATAATTTTCATAATTTTCTTCATTCATTGTTCTCATTTCTTTCCTGATTTTTCCAACTCTGCAGAAATTCAGGTGCATAGAGGAAATGTCTAAAGGAGAATGAAGGGACTACCCATCTCTGAGTAGTCCTTTCTTATCATGTATAATATACCATAAATTGTATGTACCCAAAGATACCGAACTCTGCCCTCCAGAGATGGAAAAAAAATGTCACTAGTTAGGGTAAGTAATCAGCAGGGACGTACAAGTCCTTTGACATCCTTTCATCATAGGTCCTAAATATTGTCTTAGCAGCAGGGCTCTTTGGCAAATTAAAATACAGGAGAGAAGGCATACAGGACTTCATGTAGAATTCAGGCAATGAAAAGGAACTGCCAGAAGTAACTGAATCACAGCGTTTTGATATGTGGCTTGCTTAATTTGCCTTCGTTCCATTTTGAAAATGGCATGCATCATTCTGCCTTTTTCAGAGCTTATATAGCAGTCTATGTGTGATAATCTAGCACTTAACTACACATAGCTGGACTGATAAATAAGTTTTGCAGAGTGATAGTCTGCGTATCATGTGGCATCTTCAAAATCCTTTTGTATTATCTTCCCAGAATACTTAGTATAAACTGAAGTAATAGTACACAAGAAAGAAAAACAATTATACAGTATTCTTCATGTCTGAGCAGCCCAAATAGTGAGTGCAGGATTTACAGCATTTGTGACTGAAATGCAGGAATATTTTTCCTGAGTGTGTTTTTTAAATGCTCTGTAAGATGTGCAGTATCAGTATGCATGCTTTTCAGGCAAGAGGTACAAAGCAAACATTTCAAGCCTTATTATTTAGGAAGGATTTGGATGCTTCGTATGTCTATTTACATCTGTCACTATAAAGTCACGAGAATAAAGAATTATTTGGAAAGATATTGATGGATTGTTGAAATGTAACTACTCAGTCAGTGAGACTTTTGATAACTCTTATATATACTTGGAGTCAAAGGTGCTGACAGTTAACATGGCTATATTTCATTAGCTTTATGTAAGAAAAGTGCAAATTTTTCTGAATTCATTTCATGTGCTCCATTTTTTATTTTTCCTTTTTCAGCATAGATAACTCTTGCTTTGGGAAATTTTAATATAAAATTTTTACTTACTTATCCCATGGACAACTCACTGCTTAGTGTTCCTTAGAGTAGTTCCCTAGAATTTGAAATCTTTTCAGTTCTTAGTTTACTACAAATTTGTGGTAAACTTGTTATGATCTTTTCATAAGGAGAAGAAACTAAAACTTGAAATACTAGCAGCAATTTTTTTGGTATTTCATTTGCATTGCAGTGACATATGGCTTTAAATTTGAACCTGAATTCATGCTTCCTCAGAAATCACTAACCTTTGGATTTGGGAGAAGGTTGTAATTCTTGGCTTGAAATATTTTTTTTCAGAATTGTACCCTTCCTTAATTCAAATTTTGATCCAATCATAGGGCATTATGTAAATTTTTTAATTGGGGAAGATTGTGAAGACCTGTTTCTCTTGGAGAAAAGGAAGTACAGAAAGGCAACTGAAGAGACTGAACACAGTGTTATTGTAAACTGTCAGGCTGTTCACAGGTCTCTCTAATACTTCTCAGGTTCTAGTCTGCTGGTGATATAGTTTCAATAGATACACTAAGGAAAGTGCCAAGACCAGCTTTGACAGGGTTTTCTTTTTTCTTTTTTTTCTTTTTTTTTTTCCCTCCTCCTCTTTCTCTTTTAATCCCTGTGGGGCTCTGTGATTTTTCATAGCTGGACTAAAGTTGTGTCAACGGGAGACTTGCACCATAAAGACTGAAATGTTAAAGAAAGCTACAAGGAACAGCTTTGAGGCAAGGTTTCAAGCTTTGTCATCACGCTTGAAGAATTTTCTGTTTAATGTACTGTAATGCAGTATTCAATGGGGACAAGTTTAATTGAGTTTTACACAACCCAGTTGGGAGTAGCGCTGCAAGGTAGGTGATGTCTAGGTTTTTAATCTTCCACTCCAGAGAGGCTTGTTGACGAAGTGGTTCTTTCTCTTTGTAAGAAAAAAGGGAAGCATGAGAAATGATACATCCGTGGATAAAACCAATTGGCAACCCCCAAAGGAATGAGGGCGATAAGGCGAATCCAGCACTTGTAAGAAATAAAAGAATCCAACTGTTCATTTAAATGAGAAACAACACATGTGATTGAGGAGGCAGGGAGGCTGGGCACTGGAGTGGGGAGGAAGGGACTAATAAACAGAGTGGCTGGTGTTGGAGTTAGGCGTCCTGCACAAACAAGCCGTGGTTTGTTAGGCAGATTACCAAAGAGATAGTTAATGACATGTATTTTTTAAAGTAAAAGGAGAGTCGGGCATTTCCTATGTCGGAGAAGGTGGCTGAAGTGGCAGGAGGGAGGTAGCTGCTGTTAGGAAAAGCCTTACTTAAAGAATCACTATTCCTTCCCTGAGGCCTAACAGCAGCTCTCTATCAAACAGCGTAAAAATAGCACTGGACCCTGTCAAAGAGAAAATAATACCTTCTGTGTAAGCCTCAGTGTATTAAACTGTAGTCCTGTTCAAGTTACTTCTCCTAGAACTTAAGCAGCCGAAAGGATAAAAGCATGCAGTCAATATACTGCCAAATCATCTCCCTGCTTTGGCTCTGCATCCCTGCTAAAGCAAAAAGTGTTTATCTCTCTCTAAAGGCACTGTCTGCCCTTCATGAAATGTTCTGCTCTTGCCAATCATGTACAATTATGTGTTAGAGCTTATTTTAATTTTCACCTACAAGCCAATGCTCTTCCACTTGTTTTCTCTTAAGATATTTAAGAGATTTGACCTGGTGTGTAACTGAAACTGTTTGCTTGTTTGCCTTTTTTTGTCACTTAATTCTTATATTGGTCTTTTTGTTCGGAGAGGTTTTCCTTCTCTCTCCAGAGTCATTTGCTGGAGGTGACGCTGTGCTGTGCAGTGAGTGTTTTCAGGTTTCTTCTGCCATTTTACCTCATCAGAATCAAGAGGACTTAACACAGTGTCTTTTTTTGTAAAATGTACTGAACACCAAGGTTGGCATGAGCTTAAACAAGCTGTAGTTGTGGAGTGCTTTGCTGCCAAGTAAGGTGTTTGCATGCCTTTTGGGAAGGCTGTGGGGCAGAAGGGCAGCCAGCCAGGCCAGCCTTGCACACACCTCATGGACTGCCTTCCTGTTCCCCAAGCAAGCTCCAGAACCAGGTTTAGCCTCACACCTTTATACCACCAGTAGCCCCTTCTTTGGCGTTTGGCTCCCCCAGCCACCCCAGGGGAGGGAAGGCGGCCGTGGCTGTAGTCCAGCCTGCTTTCAGGAGGAGAGCTGCGGGTGGGTTTCATAATGGTGTGGAAAGCCTCGGTAACGAGCTATTGTGTGGGAGGGTTGAATTTCACCCACAGAACATACACGGTGAGAGAAATTGGAAATTGCATCAGAATATGCAGAATTTGCACTGTGCTGATTTCTGAGGTACCACCAGAATCCCTGTTAAATTTATAAATACAGTGCACATGCAAAGTGTAGAGCTGAGCAAATAATTCACAATGAATAATTTATCTGACAAATTTAGCCTTTTTTCTGCTCATGAAATATCCATGAACAGATCTGTGATTTGTAACTGCAACCTTTACAGTGCATTAGCATAGGGTTTTTTTTAATTCAATTTCGTTGTGTAGTTTGGTGTAAAAAGTAATTCCCTGTTGTTATTCGTACTAGCATTTTAAATAGTCCAAAAGTAGACTTTGACATTCAGCCATTGACTAAGGGAAGGGGCGAAAGAGACAGGTGTTTTTACCTTGCTGCTGCTGCTGTTTGTCCAGAGACACTTTTCCTGTAGGCTATATTTACAAGGAGACATCACAGCAATTTTTATTTTTGCAGCCTTTATATTTGGTGTAGAAAAACACAGAGATGCCTCTTCTTTAATGGAAGAGAATATTTTGAGAAATAACATCCAATGATGCAGAGATTTCAGGTAAAAACTGAGGTGGGAAGTCTTGGAAGGATGGGGCTGCACTCTCACACTTTGTAAACAACAATGCATATTTTGAAGGATTTGCTATCTATCTCTGTTGTAAGACATAGACTATATCCCTGCTATATCCTGAAAATGGCATCCATTTGGATGGGCTGAAAAACGGCATCTACATGGGTTGAAATAATGGGCAGAAATGAGACTCATATTCCTTAGCAAACTTTGTAGCCCCATTTTCAGAACAAAATGCTTGTGGCTAAAGAAACATAAGCTAAACCCTTTCGGTTTTCTGAGATAAATGGTTTGAAAATGTAGCATTAACATACATGCTTTCTGAATATTTTTACATAATTTTTCCCATTATCTCTTCATCTTTCTAGTCTAACACTTTCTCTACAGTCAAACAAAATCATCACTATTTGCTGTGGACTAAACTGTGAAGAGTTTAACCAGTTTCAGTTAAGTTATCAATTGAATCTCTTTGCAGCTTTGTTACAAATAGAGGTAGGAATTTGTAGTGTTGATAACCTTACAATTGACTGAATTTCTACTATGATTTCAAAATTTCCAAAATATTTTTAGCATAATCCAAACTTTTTATTTATGTATGTAAAGCTATAACCTCAGAGGTAATGCTTAAGAAGTGGGCAGAAATATAAGGAAATTCTGTTGAGAAACTTTAATTAAGTGGGTCTACTGTAACCCAAATAATGTATTTGTTCTTCATTTGACATATTTAAGGATAATACATGGTTTGTGAGGCTCTCACAGATTTAATACATAGCTCTGCTCAGAAGAACAGCTTTAACAATACCTATCTGGTCAATAATCTCAATAATCTGCTTATTCTCTGCATGCAGAACTAAATCTGTAGGCTTTGCTGGGGAAAAAGGTTTACTCCCTCTTTTCTGATCATATGTCAGAAAAGAAAGAGTCAGTTGGATTTTACTCATATGTTTTCTTCTCAGAACAATTTAATAAATTCTAAGTGGTTCTATATCAGTAGAAAACTACTGAGGGTGTTAAATACCTTTGAAAGCTGCCATTAAAAAAAGACCAAATTTGGTCCTCAGAAACACCACCATCAGTGATGAGTGATACAGAAAGAACCCAGCTGGACTTTCAAACCCAGGATAAGTTTACACAACTGCTAGTTCTTATAAATGGATCCACTGCACATAGAAAAAATTGAGGTGTCATGAAAAGTCCAGCATCTATTTATAATAGGCCATGACCACACATAATAAAAATGAATAGTTCACTAATTCATTTTTTGGTATTACATAATAACAAAAAAAGTCTTTAGGAAGATTTCAAAGCAAATCCCACAGCAGTCAGCTGAAAGAAGGAAGTTTAGCATTTCTCCATCCTGCAGACAAAAACCAGTTTTGGATATAAGAAAAATAGGCATAAGATACTCTGCTTGCCTTCTTTACAAAGCTGTTTCAAGCAAAGAAAAACCCAAATGCTCTCAGTGAATGGGGTATTCATACAATCTCCTGAAACATTGGTGTAGGTAGATTAGCATATAATAAAAGTAGATACTGCAGCAGGTTGTCTGGAATAATTCCAGATGTCAAGATCCATCCTTTCTTGCATCCATCCAAATTCATTGAAATCAGTGCTCAACCTGAATGGACATCTCTGAGCAGATCTAGCCAAAGCCTGGTGAAAGGAAATCTAGTTTGGCATCAGTGGAAGTGGGATTTAGTTCATAGGGCAGACTATGTCAAGTCTCTAGATGTGATTCTGACTTCAAGCCTTCTCAGCATCCCATTTGTATGTCACAGCTTTACAGCTGAGACTGGCATAAGATCAGGGAACAAAGTATTTTCCAAGAGCCACCATAGCAGACATGTGTGTCCCTCTCATGGAAGTGTAAATGCTTGTTTGTCTTCTAAGGAAAATGAAGTAAAACAGAGCATCACAGAACATCCTGATGCAGAAAACTGAAGCACTCTATAGACCACCTATATATTTCCTTCAGTTGCACTCAGATAGAGTATTTTGGTGAAGTACACATCTCCAGCCTTTATGCAGACATATAGACCAACAATTTACATAGATTTCAATCCCAGAGTTATTTTTTTTTAGGTAATAACAAGTTGAGTAGTTTTTCTTTCTTTCACATGTCAGTGGTTTGTACCCAGGGATGACAGATACATCCACACCTGAAAACATCTAAATAAGTCACTCCTTGATGTGCTTGTTCTAAAAGGTGGCTGAACCATCCTGGTGGAAAGGAAGACACTCTTTCTGCACATCATGCTGTGGGAGGGAGACTTGGGGGTTTATGACTTACTGGAGATGGAGCAATTAGAAGAGCAAAAAAATGCAGGGACAGCTAAACAGAGAAGTCACAGATGACCCTAGGAACGCAAATAAGTTCTGTTTAAACCTTGTGCTAGTGGGATGATCGTGCATTTTAGTAATGGGAGTTATTTAAAGTTATTTCAAGCCAGTGTTTCAATGGTAAATTACTGCATTTAAATTGATAACTCTTGAGAGCAGTACAAATTAGAGCTAAATACCTGTGCAGCTGCAAGAATTTTATTTGATTGTTTTTTCTTTCTAAAAGTTACAATAAAATAATATATTAAGATAACACAATTAGGTAGGAATCAGCAGAGCTTAAATACATGCAGTTTTATAAAGAAGTGTGGAAGCTGTTACAAACAAATGAAAACATCACCCAGAAGCATAGATCAAGGAGATGAAAACATGCAGGGAAAGAATAAGAAAGTGAGAATTCATCTTTCTTTCACCATTGATAACATCAGCATACCTGTTATGAATAACATAATATATAATCATTAATATCTATAAATTTCCTATAAATATCTAAGTATTTGTTGTATCTTACATTGTAATTAATTTCTGATATTGCCTTGATGCAGCTGGAATAAAGAATAAACTCTCAAGATTTATACTTGTAAATATTAACTCTGAAGTCTAGTAATAAGCTCATCTGTGCACATTATTCATTATTTTACTTGAAATCAAGTGAAGATCAGAAAACAAGCATAGTGATGTATTATGCGTAGAAAAAACTTTACAGGAAATTTTATTTTGGCATTAGAGAGTTTAGGGCAATTTGGAATTGCTTTCTACAAAACATTTTCTTTTTTTTTTTTTTCCCATCCATTTTCTGAATTTTACATCAAAATTGCAAAATCTGTGTTCATTTTCAGATATTTTACTGCATTTCTACAAATACTGCCTTGAGCTTTCCCACTGCATATGTATTTTTTGCCAAAACAAAACTCCAGTTTACATCTGCTTTTGCCAAATTAAGACCTTCATTTCCATTTCAGCAGAATTTAGGAAAAGGAGTTCAAGTGTGAGATCACTGAACAGTGATTTAGCTGTCTAAGTGATGACTTAGTATTTTCAGAAAAGATTAAATTGATTTGCTTAAATTTGAATTATTTGTAAACATTTTAATTTTATTTTTTTTTATGTAGCATAAGTGTTCTGTTGAAATGGAGAGCTCTACATTCTTGGGGTACAGCCCAATTCTGTTAGGAAAATGTGTTGCAATTGCTAAAGAATTGCAAGGAATGCATGATTCCCAGGAAATGAACAATGGAAAATATGGACACGTTAATCAGCCTAGTTTTTCTTCCTTTTGCAAAAGAAAAAAAAAAGAGAAAAGCAAGCATGCACACAAGGATCATACTCTCTCTGATATTAAAATCTATGGGAATTTGATGAGATAAAAGAAATGTTAAATGAACGTTCTTCCTCTAAACAGACATGTCTAGAAAGGCAATTTTAGTAGTACAGCAGTGTAGCATTTTGTTTTTTCTGCAATAAAGCCATCAGATCAATAAAAAATTATGTAGCAGATTATTATTACACTGTGCTCACTATAGCTCTAATCGTAAATAATACAGCAGTTATCCTGGTTATATTAATTATAATTAGAATGCAGATAATGCAGACGGTCTTTTATTACTAGAGCCAAATCAATTTTCCAGTGTTATTCAATGCAAGGTCACACAAAGTTGTTGAAGCTCTTAGACTTCTTATGAAATGACCTGCATATGTAAGAGAGGGTTTGGCTCAGCTGTGTAAGACACATTGACTGGGAAGTGCATTGAAATAATTACAGCCATGAACTCTTGCCTATAATGGCAGAATTTCATTTTATAAAGTAAGCATAGCTGTAATCCAGGCTCCTTTATGGTGGGAAGCCTCATAAATCTTTCAGAGAAGACCAAGTCTTTCTCTTACTTGTAAAGCAGAAATCAAAGTGAATTAGTTTCAGTTGTTATTCTTTCCATCTGTACTGTTGTGTTAAACATACTGAATGTGTTCATGTTGTGTATCAATACAGAAAAAAAATTAAAATAAGAAAATGCTTAATAGAGACATTTCATTATTTTAACACAGGCTGTTTTAAAGTTCACTCGTTTGGGCTCTGGCTTTCCTGGATCGCTTAAAGCGTTGATCATCTTTTAGGATTGCATTGGCTTAATGTATTTGTCTTCTATCTCTCATGGTTCCAGTTTAACTCAGAATCACAGAGGAACTGATATGCTTAAAATGTGCCTGTCTGGCCTGTTACTGATGAGCAGATTAGTAGGACACTGCCAGATAATCATCTCTGAGATGCATTGGATTCATATGCGTAAATGACACATGGCAGAGAGGGGGAAAGATCGAGGAAAGTGTCTTTCAGTTGTGTGCTTTTCTGCATTCTTTAAGCATGTGTACAGATGGCCATTAGATATGCTCTACGGTGGATTCTTGCAGTTTGGAATTTACTTTTCCTCTTTTTGTTCTATCTGGTATGTATCGAAGTGCTTCCACAGAAACAAAGCAACCAATAGTAAACAGAGTGGAGGCTGCAAGTACGAGCTAGTTAGTGAGAGGCACAGTGCTAGGAACAATGTGAAGAATAAAGGATTGGTTGCCATTTGCTTGCTCACTTAGTTTGTTTTGCTTTGCTTTGTTACTCAGTAGAACATATGCTAGAGAAAAAAAAGAATAGTCCTCGACTGAAAAAAATGTGCATTTATTTGAAGAATTGGTGATACTTAAATCTTTAATATTTCTCTCCAAATTATGCTCTCAGATTTGCTTTTAAACCAGCAGGAGTTTGGCATGTATATGGGAGCATAGCTGTCCAGGCAATCTCCTACATGCCCACATGTGTTTAGTCTTACATCTGGCCTCTAAGTCATACCTTCAATCAGCAGTGTGATGGCATTTAAAAAAGGGTCTCTGATCACTTTTTGCTTTTTTTAGCTTGTCATAAATCCTATTATCAGCAGTACCTGAGCTTGAGGAATTCAGTCATTTGAATCAAAATGCTTCCTTCTGACAATAACCAAGGAAGGAGACAAAGCCATTTGGCAAGCAAATGAATCTTAAGTACACACACTGGAAATGTTTATACTTTGTTCTAGATAAATGTAGGCTGCATTTTGATAGTATATCAGTATTCAGCTTATAGAATGTGAATGGGATTTATGTGTAAGAGGAAATGTGAGAGAAATAGAGGAAGGGGTGTTAAGGAAAACTTGCTATGAATGGACATAGAGGCTTTACTCAAATACTGGAGATATACACTTTCAAATCAAATTATTCCAAATTGAAAAAATACAAATAAATTCTCTTCAGAGATACTTTCATGACATGTATGATGTTATACCTGTGATACTTCTCATGGATCCTGCAGTTTTGTGTGACTTGATTTAATCTTATCTAGACATAATTTGATCTCTCTGAGCCCTACTTACCTTTTTATTTTGACGGCAGTAATTTAATCAGGATTTTCCATAAGCCTTCCATTCTCTGCAAACATATTGCTGGGTTTGGTTGGTTGGTTTGGTGTTTTAATTATAATAATGTAGTAGCACTTACAGGTTCAGGGCATCACGCCCTAAGCTTGAGGTGCAAAACAGAGCAAGGAAATATTGGGGCAAAATTAGTTTTAGTTAATCAGTTTCACTTTACTGAAGTAAATGCTCCATTTTAACTGTTAAAAGAGCCCAGCATCCTTTTCCTCCTTTTCACCTAAATCGTTTGGTTTTATACAGTGGAAGAAAAGTCACACTTTTTAAAAGTTCTTGTTAAAACCAAGCAGTATAAAGGTATACTATATGATTGCTTAGTGTACAACTTTTTCTTTTCTTTGCGTAAAAAATTCTGAGGCTCATGGTATATATTCTTGTGAGAGTTTTTTTTTTTTAAGGCACTCTATCTCAGAGGTAGCATGTGTATCAGGGGAGGCAGGGATTGCTATGGTAAGTACCCCTGCTTCAAATAATAGGATTTGGGAATTATTTTCAGTCCAAAACATAAGGGAAAAAAATGTCTAAAAGTGACCTTGTCGTCTGAATTAACTTCCATGAGATTCCACTTTAAAATGATATGCCCAGTATTATCATTTTACTGCCAAAAACTGGGAACACTTCCAAATTTTGACTTAGAAATTATTGTACTTCCAACTGAAAAAAAAAAGGAAGCTTTTTGAAGTACTTCTTTTTGTTGAATACTGTAATAGATGGCTCTGTAAAATCCTGAGTAAATGGCCAAGACCGCAAGTTCGAGCTGCCCCCAAGGCAGTCTTATCTTACACACAGGCTTTTAGAAGATTTTTGTTTTGTTCTTGAATGTGTGTAGTTTATGTGTTTCATCAGAAGATGCCTGGTTTTTTGCCTGACTCTACACCCCCATGTCAATACCACTCAGGTTCACAAGGGGAGTTAGCCGCGGGATTTGTGCTGTGCTGAAGAAGAAAGATTATCTTTCCTGTAGGGTGGGGGGAAGCTCATTGTGCACATCTCTAAAGTAAAGACTGCGGGAAAAAATGAAGAGGGCATAACTTTTTAATGTACAATAGCATTCCTAAGTTAATATAGCATGCTGGAATGTAGTGGAACATTTTATTATTCGGCAATCGGTTTTTTTTACATCTTGTAAATAAAATGTTCCTTGTCTTAACTGGCATTCAGCAACAGCAGGGTAGGTTTCTAATCAGCCACACAAACCACTGCTCTAAGTGCACTTGATAGTGTCTCCAGCAAATAGCTTTAGAAAATATCCTTCGTAGTGTACCCTCATGTGAGGATTACCTGCAATGATACGATACATCCTCATACATTCAGGCAGCCTCGTGTGCCTCTGATCTATCGTGGCTTTCACTGTCACTGTTTCCGAAATGGCCTTTCTGCCTCCTGATCACAACATGAAGCAAAAAAGTACCATCTGGACACTGCATGCTAAAAAGTCAAAGATCTGCACACTGTATTATGCCCAAAAGGACATTTTCTTGTCAGTTAAGCTGCCATGTACTTTAGTCTGTCACTGATAACTAACAAAATTACAGTATGGTAATTTTAATTGGAAGCTATCCATTTTTATCCCTCAGGTTTTTCTTTTATTCCCTGTGGCAATCTCCTCCTGCAGCAGGCTCCCTGTCCGCGGCGCAGGCGTGGGCAGAGCCCGGTGGGCGGCCGGCGCGCCGGGCACGGCGGTGTCCAGCTGCCAGGGTGCTGCGCTGCTGCCGCTGCCCGCCAGCTCTGCCACAGCCACCCATCCAAGCTTAGCCCCGTGTGGCCTTCTCCTAATTCCTTAATTCTGCTGCTTTTTTACTCACCTGGAGTCCCACAAAGCTGTTTGACAATTAAGGTTACAGAGGGAAAGAGGCAGTTCCCCCCTGACTGCTGGATGTTGGAAAGTTACTGATAAGGGCCAGGGAGGGGCCACTCTGGGGTTAGATGGAGAAGGTGAACATTTCCCTGTTGGAAAGCTCTAAGTAAGAATATTTAGGACATCAGTTTTGTCGTTACTGGGGAGGCAGACAGCGAGTGAGAGCCTCTCACCAGAAATAAGAACAGCATCCTTGACTGCAGGAGTACAGAGGAGGGGTGGCTTGCTTTTAGAGGGCAAAAACCACGGTAAGGACAGGAAAGTGGAAAGTAAAAAAGATGCAAAAGGAATCAAACTCATGGGATATGAAAGACTGTATTTTCATTTTAATGTATACATAAAGATTGATGTTGTTTTGCTTATATTTATTTGTCTGTTTGTTATCTGAGTGGTGCATGGTGCAGGGAATTTTACTGTTTTTTCCTTTTATCTGGATGACTCAGAAAAGTAAAAAATGCAGCTTGTAATATTGGCTTATGTCCTGGCAGAGTAGAAAGGGGTGCAAGCCAAACTCCCAGTCACCTGAATCTCCTTGCAGAGGAGAATTGGGTATACATTTCAAACTTGGAAATAAATTCAGCATATGAATGCACCAAAATAGAAAAAAATCTGCATATGGACTTAGATACACAAATAGTAATTGAGCATCTCTTTTAAGACAATTTGGATCTCTACCGAATTAGTGCCAGATTAAAAACATAACATGCATTTTTCAAGTTACAATTTTGTGGCCAATACAATTTTGTGTAAAAAAAAGTGCTATTGTCCATTTTCATAGCGTCTTAATTGTTATAGTCTTAATACCAAGTTAGTTGGTGCACTACCAGCTGGATTTTCATAAATCTTTTAATGAAAAGATAAATACATGCTTTCTGAATTTAAGAGATTGACAGTTCTTACCATCTTAAAAATTATCTATAAATATACCAAAAGCAGAAAATGTGAAAACAAGCATTAATATCACTTTAGTCTAAAAATTGGGCTGGAATTGTGACTGCAAGTACAGCATAGGAAAAACAGAACAGCATGAGATGTAAGTGCCCAATAGACTGGGCACTAAAGTTATCCTCCTGAATTTGCAGTTGATTATGTCAGAGGTCTTTTTCCTTAAAAAAAGTTAAACAAAATACTTTGTATAAACATCAGAAAAATTCAAAAATTTAAAAGTACAAGATGAGCAAGGTCAAAATTCATCTGCCCAATGTGCAACTAAATTTATGAAAACAAGGTATTTTTAGTTTTATTTTATATTTTTATAATTTAGCTAGGTTCCATTATCTTTGTTGCTCCAATATGGAAAATCACTACACAAGGCATTTTATCCTGCTCTTTAGTAGGAGAATGCTAATGATGGGTCCAGTTCAGTATTCTCTCTGGATTATGGTTTGTGAACTTTATAAAAATGTGTCTGTAGGAGGTTTCAAAAACAGGAGAAAATACTGCATGAGAAAGATCCAGACAATGCATCAGCTGAGAAAAATCCATACAGAGAAGTGGAAATTATGCAACTTTTTCTCCTGAAGGACCACAGCTGTATTCCTCTGCAGAGACAGAAAGTCTTTTAAGCTGTAATGTTGATCGTCAGTATCCCACGTGGATCTCTGGCAGGGTAACTTTCATACAGTTGTGCTGGCAGTATTTCCTTTCTTAGCTGCTTCCTGAAGAAGCCTTGCTGAGGAGAAAGAGGTGCTGAAAAGGTTAATGGGAAGCCTGATAAATCTGCAGAGACTGCCTCTATCATTAGAATCTCTTACACCTATCAAAATGATAGCCTACACCTAAGAAAAAAAATACATTTTTTGAGTTTTAGGTAGTCTGTATGACAGCAAATCAGTTCTCAGTCCCAGCTGGGAGCACTGGTGGGATTTCTGTGAGGTGGGTGCTGAAGTGCCTGGGTGGCTGGGCAGGAGCAGGGTACCTCCATGCCCTGGTGCCACTGCCAGCCAGAGCATCTGCTGCTGAAGTGCATGGAGAGGTGGCATGGCCAGTCCCAACTTCCCTTCCACAAGACAAAGAAAGATTTAGATTGCAGAAGATCAAATCCTTACATTTGGGCCAAATCTTGTAAAAAATGCATCTGAACAGTGGTTTTGTGCAGAGACACTCCCCATGCAATGGCTCCCATCTTGCCTGGCTAATCCTCAGGCACAGTCCTTTGTCAAGTATCTCCAGCCTGAATCACTAAAGGCAGTCTTCCACTGCCTGTCTCCAAGCACCCTCTGCCCCAAAAGCAGGAGACTTTTTATCATAGTGATATTTTCTTGACCAGCTTACAAAAGACATGTTTAATTTTTTTTCTAACAATGCCTTTCTATCTATGTTTATTTTAGCCTAGTCACGGTTCTGTTACAACTTTTTTATCAGACCTTGAAAACTGAGTAGAAAAGTAGATTGCTGCCTTTTCCTTCCACTTTTGGAAAGCTGGAATCCAATCTAACTCAAAACATAAAATATACTTTTGTTGCCACAAGATTGCAGCAGAGGTTAGTAGCAATGTGCATTTTATGGTATATTTTCTCTGAAGGGAGAGTTCATACTACAGCTATTCAAACTATATGATTTGTGAATTCAGGACAAAAATGAATTTATTTTCCTTTTTTCCATTCATCAGAGATGAGCACTAAATGCAAAGTTCAAATCCAGATAAAAATTTCTCTGTGTCTGAATCTAGTGGTTTGGGCTGGTTCTTTTACAGCTCAAGGGATAGCCCTCACCATAATTGAAAAGTCCATGTTTCATTACATGTGGGAAGTATAAATGGGCATGTGTGTCTTACCTCTATGATAGTAGTAATAGTACTTGTAATACTGTAGTAAATTTATGGTATCTTCTTCTAATTAGTCTAGCTAGCTTAGTAACTTATATGCTGGGTCACAAAAATGGGTAACCATTGTTTAGCTATTTTTTTACTATATTTCTTAACCACTATAATACTGTCCTGGAACTCTGTGTAACAGTTCTGTATTTGTACCGTGATTTCACCTTAAAGCAGGACTAAATGCTCAGTATTTTGTCACCTCATACCCAGATTAAATATAGACATTGTTTATAGGTTGATTGTATTTTTCAGTTTATTTTTCCATACAATTTTGTTTATATTTTCAGGGGAAATATTTTAAATTTAAATGTTTTAAAAATCTTGTATCTTTTTTCATAGTTGTTCCTGCTGCTGCTTTAACAGTCACATGTTGCAATGAGAACACAACTGGAAAAAAACCACAGTGCAAAATATAGACAGACAACAAGCTTGAGCAATCAGAAAGTATTTAGTCAATACACTGGTCTCAGCACACAGCAAGAAACAAATTTATAGACCTGTAATATGGGGAATGGAGATTTGGATTTGAAAGAAGAAAAGCTCTATGGGTGCTGTTGGAAGGTGTATCAGAAGTCTGAAGGGCACTGCAGAGAACACAGGCATAGGGGTTTGAAAATATAGGAAGTGTGAGTGGGAGACTTGGCTCGTGTAGTGGGGAAAGATGGAGTGGACCTCAAGGCACTGAGTGAAAGGGGAAGAAGATATTCTGTCCAAGTGAGGACCAATATCATGTTTCATTCAAAAGAAGAGGGAAAGCAGCAGAGAGAGGCAAAGACAGACATCACACGGCCAAGGCAATGGAAAGGAAGTATCTTGGTCACAGCATTCTGACTAGATACCAGTATTGCAAGGTTCCTGCAGTTAACAGGGGGATCTTTGCTATGTGGATGGATAGGAAAGGTTATGCTTTTGAAAGGTAAAATGAGAAGGGTAGGCGTAGTCTTAAGTAAGATGTTAAGGGAGATTAAGAGGTGTTTTGAACTGGGAATCTTGACATCAGAGAAATAAGGCAAGCTAAGCCTTGGTATGGAGCAGAGTGGTGAATTTGTTGTTTAATTAGTCTAAGATTTCTATAACCCAATATAATCTTATCCAAGTGAGAATATAAGCAAGTATGGAGTTCATCAGGCATTCTGCTGTAGAGACAGAAAGGGAATCTGAGGATAGGTAAAGTGAGGGAGAAATGAAAAATAGCTGGATTCTTTTTAGAAAGGGAAAGTGTATTCCAGAAGTAGCTACAGAAAGGAGAGGATAAAGGAGAATATTGGAACTTGCAAACCCAATTTGGACATGGTATAGAAGACAGTCAGATTGCTTTGATTTCTTCTCTGAGGCAAAGTACTTGTTTCTAAAGCACTTCTCATTTGGCAGCACTGATCCCTTCTTCAACTGCAAGCAAAACAAACCCTTAAACATATAGTTTAAAATTCTATCCATATTAAGGGTGTTCTATCTATATTAACTTATGTGTGTGTCATTTAAGATTGTTAAAAACCTCGGGGCAGGAATAGTGTTACTTGCATTTGCACATTTATGGTAGCACATGGACTTATTACTAAGTAAATGGTTGCTAGGTGTAATTAGTTGATCTCTGTTTTTAAATGTTCATTAGACATACAGATAAAATGAAGATGTTGCCTCAGTCTATCGTTAATAGATTTATGCTTTCTTTTACTCTTGGGATTTTTTTTTGGTCTTTTACATATCCAGCTTCCTTCCACTGTGCTGCTGCACAAAATTACTTTTTTCTGTTGGGAGGAGAAGAAAATTTATTTTTTTCATCCTTAGAACTTCAAGTAAACAACAAACCTAGAAATTCTGGACAGGAAAATATAGGCATGGAGTATGAAAGAGGAAGGGAAAATTAAAAGATTGCAAAACCCCCTGTATCTTTCAGCACTTTCTTTCAAAGGTAGTTCTGGTGTCCTCTTACCAAAGGAGAAGAAACAACTGAGAATATTAAGAGAAAAAGGGAAAGTGGTGCAAGTGATAATAAATTACTCAAAATCATCATAGTCACAAATTATTTCACAGAGTAGCATTTAAAGAAAGAATTACGAAATAGGAATTCTAATGCAGGCAGATATTTTTGGTAGTGTAATGTCAAACAAATAGTTCCTTTAGCTAGAGGGATGAATGGATCCAGCTTTACTGCATCATATGAGCATTCTGACTTTCAAAAAACCTCAGTGTCTGTACTTGAAATCAGTTAAAGGCCAGGAAAGTGAAGCTCTGGAACAGGTTATATAGTCTGCATCATTAGATGTCTTTAAGGAGAGAAAGACTAGGTGAATTAGCTTCTAGGTGAACTAAAGTACTGTTGGTTCTGTCTTGAGACAAGAGGACAGAAGAGATGATCTCTTCTGCAGCTATACACTTCTAGAATTTGAGGAAGCAGAAGAGATAGCATTTAGAAGATAATGTCAAATACTTAATTGATCAAACAAACACTACTGTATGCACCTCTCAGGGCTTACATCAATTGCAATATCAGAGATGACAGGATACAGTTTGAAAAAATCACTCCAATGCTCTGGCAAATATAACGTGTTAGAAAAGTGACCCACTTGCACCAAATGTAAGGCAGTAAAATTCTTTCAGAACAAGATGTAGGAAATCAAAATGGAAATGTTCTTGATATAAAGGCAATAGTAAGAGAAGTATATGGGTAGATAAAGCAGAGTTTAAAGCTGAATGGTTGCCATTTCTGATTTAATGTGAGTTTCTTCTGTTATTTTCTTGTAGTCTTCCTTGAAACAGTCTATCAGGTCTAATAGTAGACCTTCTCGATCCAGTAGGTCTGTTATTGTTTCTTCAAGGATAAACTGTTGCACTAAAGGATAAAAAATAGTTTGTTTTCTGAATGCATTTGAAAAGGAAAAGAAGTGGCAAAAAAATCTGTGTAAGATAAAACCAGCCTTTGAAATAGTGTAAAGGCTGGCTGTCTCCTTCACTAGTCTAGTCTGTGATTTTTTGTTCAGCTACAAAATAAGATACTAGCAGATTAGGAACGGTATTCTCTATTTATTATTAATTTCTTTTCTTTACCAGAATATGCATCTCACAACACTATTAAATTTAGGGTAAGAGACAAATTTTCCCAAGTTAACCTTGTTATTCCTTTGGTCAATGGATAGTTTTCACAGAAATTACCAAGTTAAAAAAATGCTAACATCAGAAGAATGTGGGTTTTATACACAAAGCGACCTGGTGTGTGCAGGGCAGGTGGAATGAGCCTTCACACAGGTTCTCAAGGACTGAGCTGGCATTTCTCCAAAATGTGCCCAACGCAAGTGATCTGGGAGCCATTGTAAAATAATTGCTGTGATCTATACCAAGAGTCAGCAGCAGCTCTTCACCCTGGCTGTTCAAATACATGGCACTTCCGTAAAGATAATGAGAAAAAAGAAGTTGGCAATTTTCATTTTAAAAAAGCATAAAAAGAGCTATCTTGGTGCATTCCAATCTACCTGTTTCTGCCTTTACCTTCCTCCTTGAGAAACTTCTTTTTAGTTTTACTAATGAATGAGAAGATTGTACTGAACTGTGAATTGCCTTTTTCTCTCTTTTTAGTTAAAACATGGCATGGAGAGATGCGAGTACAATTATTAGTGCTGAAAATTGTGAATATCTTTTGAAATGAAGGGCATTTGCCAGAAATCTGTCAAGCTATGAACGACCTAGGTCTTGCTCAAGAAACCATCTACTAAAAGTAGTGACTCACTAACCTTATTTTTCCAGAAAGACTGTTGGGCAGTTATGGCAAGACAATCCAAGAGATTTGTAAAACTTTTCATTTCTTTAGGGGTCAGATAGTAAGATTTCAGATGCAGAAGCAACAGAGAATCACGGAAATTTAAGCAGGAGGTACTGTTGCTAAATGAACTGTGTATATTTAGACAGCTTTGTGAATGTTCAGCTCTTCTGATTCATGACTCCATTCAGGAACTGCTTAAGATGTGCTTTTACTCTGGTGGAGTTTTTTTGCCTGGGTTCTCCAGCACTCTCTATGTCTATTGGGAAAGAAAACCTCTTTATTCATTTTGTAAAAGTGAGATTGTACACAGATTACTGGACATTTCCTCTTGGTACTTGAGAACAATTTTCCTTTTAATATAAGCCAAATATTGCAGCAGTTGTTGCCTTAAAAATGTTCATAATAATAATCATTATCAATCTGCTTTCTGTGGCAATACAATCCCTAAATTGAGCAGGAAGTAATGCTAAACTCAGAAATGGTAAAGACTTTCCTTCCAGTTTGAAAAGAGGATGAGAGAGAACAAATTAATCATAGAATCGTGGATGCTGGAAACATATTAAAAAATCTAGCCAGTCTCTTTGCCTTTCGTTTGCCTTTTATTGCACATCCTGCAGTATTCTGACAGTCTGGTTTTTCAAAAGCTGTAGTCTTAAAAGTGATAGGTTACCATTACTTTCTCTTAAGAGTGTATGAGAATCTCACTGATAAAGAGGATTTCAGAAGTTTGGGAAATGAATGCTACTGCAGCAGTGAGGAACTAACAGTTCCAAATATATATAAAAATGCAAAGGGATTTTTTTTCCCAGTGATTTTTTGTGCTGAGTCGCCATCTGAGATGTCTGTGCATATGTCAGTTTATCTATGTCTGTTTTAGAGCTGGAATATATTCGCACTCCTTTAATAATCACCTCCTCACTTTTCTGTACAATTTTAAAATTACATCTGACCAGAGGATTAAGAATGTCTTAGTGGTAACGTAGTCTTGAAATTCATTTGACTGTGCATTGTTCTCTAAGTGCCATATTTAGCTTTTAACAAGCTTGGGAATATTGTTTATTTTGCCGTATGATGTGTTAGTTGCTTAGCTAATTCTGCATTTAAAGACGTGTGTGTTCTCTGGGCTCTCACATGGGGGGAGGAAAGTGTCCTCCTTATGTGAGAAAGCTGCCACAGCAGCTGAGATATCACTTAACACTGGAGGCTCTCCAGGGCCTGCATGTGCTGCACATGTTTGCAATGTATTTTGGTATTAGTATGACCAACATTTATACACAGCACTAATGCTGAGAATAAAGTAAGTGCTAAAACTCAAATTCAGATGCTCTAAATGGCAGCATCTTTATTGCTGTACGCGAAGAGGGAATGAACAAATAGTTCTGCAGTGGGCAAAGAAGACTGATGTAGAGCCCTAACCCCAGAGGCAAATTTATTTCCACCCATCTGCTGTCTTAAATGCCAAGTCCTAGAAATGCCACTGTTTCCAAAGAAGCAGACATTAACCATGTGTGTGAATCTTAGGCATTAGTAAAAATTATTTCAAAAAAATTGCCTTTGTTTGGCTTTCATGAATTGCCAGAGCAAAGAAAAAGGCCAAGGCTCGTTGTGGACTGTTATCCTGACACTAACAGGTTTATAATTTCTGTGATGGAATATAATAATGGCTATCGGTAAGATAGTAATTTCATTTCATTCATCTGCTGCAAATAAGAAAGGCATTTGTAAGGCTGTAAGGTGAGGTCTAGGGCTGGATTCTGATCTAGTTTGTTATGGGACTTGCAGACCCCATATCATGGTACCCGGCTGAAACAGAATTGTAAAGAACTTGTATATTGTGGAATAAAATATGTGTTCGGAGTCTGCGGTCTCCTGAAGCTGAGGGTAGGCAAGGAAAACACAGCTGGCTGGTGGTGCACAGGTCTTCCCCCAAAGGACCTTGGTTACTGTTAATGCCTCTCCCTCTTCCTCTTCCTGCCCACCAGCATGGGTTTGGAGAAAACCCTCCTGTTGCTGGTTCTCCTACCAGTAAATGGCAGAAGAAGTTACATATTATTAGGTACAGAAATAGTCCTGCTTAGAAATCCAAGTGTCAGGGAACATTAGTGCTGCCCTTTCCTTGCCAAAATTTACCAATTCCCCCTCCTTTGCTGTGAGCTGCTCTCAGACATTTGTGTTTCTTTTTGTCTAGGCAGGCTGCGTATTCAGCAGAGTGACTCAGAGCACAGAATCTCTTTGAACTGTGTTTCTGCTCTGGGAAAGTCTTTTTTGGTTTTTGTTTCTTTAATATTTTTTTTTTTAAGTGATAATGAAATATGTGCTACTTGCAAGTTGCTCCTTTTGGCAAACATGGGATATCCCTTTTTAGTATGGATTCTGTTCCGTATGTGATCAATTCCGTTTTTGCCAAACTTCCTTAGATGTGCACCAAATTGCAGAGAGATGAATACCAACTTTACATAATTTGAACAAGAAAGCCTTGCAGTGCTACTTTTCTGTTTAATTTACAGGGGGGAAAAAATTATGAGATACGTAGGACATAAGTAAGGGCAGAATAGAGCCCTTAATCTTAATTATTCATTCTGCAGTATTATAAATGACTAAAGATTACTTCCAATGTTTGGTATAATCTTACAGTGTGCAGATGTGGTTCTCTTTGGTATATGCCATCTTTACTGAACTCACAATTTCCATAATGCTGTCACATTCTGCATGGGAAGCAGATTTACAGATAGGTAATCCATGTAAGGTATTTTAAAGACAGCTTATTAAAGGATTGAGGCCTGCTGTTAAATTACATATGCTTTCAATTGCTATGAGGAGCAAACAGTATCAAGAAGTACAATAATTTAGCTACAGCTGGAGAAAGGCCTATTTAAAGTTTTGATGACAGATCCTTTAAAGTTTTCCTTTAAGTTCTTTTCTGCTTTCTATCTTCTCCTACATAGTACAGTATTTCACTTTATACAATGTAATTTCACCAGCAGGTCGACTGTATACACGCTAGGAAACTGAAATGCATTCCTAAACTGATAGACAGAGTTTACAAAATGACTGTGAGCACCAGGCTCCACACTTGATGGCATTATCTAAACACCTGACAGCGAGGATGGAGTCATTGCAGTTTAGCATTGCTAATTATTAATAGCTCAAATTGTGCTGGGCACTGTCGCCGTGCCGCGTTCCCCGCCACCGCCGCCGAGAGCTGGGATGCTCTGCTGCATTGATGTTACTGAGCATATTGGATAGTGCCCCCATCTGTTTCTGGAACACAAGGCGATGTGTCACTTACGTGCTGTCTGCTCCTCGTACCCTTTACAGAAGGAGTTAACAAGAGATTGCGTTTCCAAACAGATAAGCTCATTCCCCTCTCTTTAACTGGAATAAGAAGGCAACGACCATCGTTTAGAGTCACTCCTTAAATTGGGGGGTTCGGGGGGAGGGGGAAGGTTTGGAGCTTTTTCCCTAAAGTAACAAAATAAATGAGAAAAAGTGATGCTATTTGGAGCTAACTTTAAGTGTCGCACGGTGAGATGCTAAAAGGGGCACATTATGCAGACATGAGACTACAAAGCCTGAGAAGGAATGTGTTAAACAATCATGTTATAACGATGAGTCTGGCCATGCGTTTGCATGTGAACATTATTACAATCTGAAAAGGGAAAATGTTATTATGCCATGTATCTTTGAGCCATTATTGGAATTAGGTTACAAAGCTTTGACTGCAAGGTTATTTGGATCTACTGCTTGTTGTTAATTTCATGCTTTCTATTTAGTATTTTTTCCTTATTTGTTAAGAACTAGTACACTATGAAAATCAAATAATTTTTTTAAATGTGTCTGCAACCTCCCACCACAAGCATAAGTATATTTTTTGATTGTATATATTTAAAAATCACCATACATAGTGAGAAAAGCTGTGTAAAGCTCTGGAAAGACAAAATAGTAAAAAAAAAAAGGTTCTAAGAATTAAAATACAGGCTTTTTAAACATCTTCATTTTTTTCTTTAACATTTCTGTGTAATCTAAGCAGACACATGAAAAATAGTAATTCTAAATTTGGCAAAATAAAACATTTTGTTACAAAGGGTGATCTAAACATCTTTCCACCTAAACATATTAAGGCTTCTTTTTCTTCTATTTTTGCTTTTTTAGTAAATGAAAGATGGTATTTTTATTTTGATACATTTATAGTGTAAATTATGCATGATATTTCTGTCCTCATGTAATAAATCTGTTTTTACAGAAGTTGTAGAGGTTAATAGATTTTGAATTGCATTAGATTTCTGCAATAAATGGATATATAAGACAAGACCTTATTAAGTTGATCTTTGTTTGTGAAATCTGTCTTTTTCAAATAATTTCAGAAACTAAAAATGCAAAATACAAACTTTGCCTAATCATGAATTTTTAAGCATATGTCTCTATAAATACTACTGCAATTTAATTGCTGAAAATTACTTTGTTACAAATTAGTAGCAAAGTTGTGTAGAGTACCTGAAAGTAATATTTTTATTCCAATATTTATACTGGAATATACATCTTATAAGGGAAAAATGCTATTGGTAGCTCTAAATGAACTTTGAATTAATGTAATGTCAATATTATCAAATATTGGTATATCACTCTTAGACTGCAAATGTATTATCAAGTGACAAATAATTAAAGTAGTTAAAAATTAAACTGAAATATTAAAAGGTGATGCTTAAATAAAACAAAATACCTCAGTAGAAAGTATTTCTAACAGGCTGTGTAGATCGCATTGCATTTTTTCTGTTGTTACCATATCCTAATGGTTTTTATTGTTTATGGGAAAAATTGTTTAAGACAGCAAGAATCTCGGGTCTTCTCTTTTTTATGAAGGTCAAACTAAATTCAGAATTATAACTGAAAAATGAAATGTAAATACCAAGATCTTTGATAACAAAGTAATTAAAATGTATGGTTTTGCCTACTGTGTATAATAAGGGCTTATATTTGATCAACCATAAAAGTTATTTAATCATTTTAACCTTGGAATACTACCCCACAAAAAACTACTTAATGGAAGTTAGCTGAGAAGCATTAGAGTATCACAACATCAAGAAGGCTGAGCGAGAGGGCACTGAAAATTCAAGCACAGCTTATTTCTGCCATAATACTATAGCAGGTTGCATGGCAACCAGTGGCTGTGGATTTTGAAGTTACTTTATCCTTATTCAATGAGCAAAGACTTAGCCTGTATTTATTTTGGTAATTTCTAGAATTAATCAGGTATTTAAGGTCCAGTGTAGCATGAACTTGCTGTGATTTTTTGATTGACAAATGAATGTTTACAACTGGTCTTGGGAGAACATCTGGAAGAAGAGGAGAGCTCGATTGTTCCTCCTAGCATTGCAGACAGTAACTATTAGACAAGTGCTCGGATCTGCAGCCCATTTTGAGCAAGAGTGTGGCTTGCAAGCATGTCCCTGTGATTTAGGTTAGTTATTTAAGGCAGACACTGGAGTTTTCAAAAAAAACCCCTGCCATATTTCATTTTAATGTTTCCATTAAAGAACAATGCTAAGAGAATTTTAACATTTTTCAGCTGAGTAAAAGCTGTAATCATAAGCCAAAGTCACAAGTACAAGTAGCCTGGCACCCTTTTGGGCATGTATTACTTCAGAGAATACAGTAACATACAAATCTCAAAACATGTTTTAAAATATTATTTAATTTCCATTATTGTCTTTAACGTATCAAGGCAACACTTTCAGTATCCTGTTGTTTAATATGTTCAGGGTTCTGCCAAACTTCTCAATATCCACAGACCTTACTGAAACTGAAGTAAAGTAAAAGCATAAAGCACACATCATAATGCTTGTAAGGAGTGAGAGGTGTGAACTGGTGGCTCATTTAATGAGCGCTTTTTTAAAATGCATTTTGCTAGAGCATATGAAAAATCTGTAGGATATTTCCAGGTTTCAGAAGCAGTATATATTCTTGTAGTGAAAGTTGCCATCATAATGCTTATACGTACAGGGGTAGGATTATGATATGAGTGTTCTCTTCATGTGTTTCAGTTCCTAACTTTTTGTCTTTTATGCAAAGTACACATTGAATGAACCTTATCACATACACAGCATGAAAGGCATCATTAAATCAAGACAGGCATTCACAACCCTGACTTACATCATGCACCCCACCAGCCTAGCTTTGAAGAACCTTTTTTTCATATGTTCATAACTTAGCAGATTTACGTGACAGCTGTATCGTTCCATTTTAAAACATATTTCCAAAAGTGACACTAGATCAAGACCAAAAACCCTAATAAGAAGCCCACAGTGCTTCTTAGGTGGAAGTGGGCACCCAGCCAGTCGAGCACTGCTGGTTTGGCAATGCCTTGTCTCCAAGGCAGACCACTGGAACATGAAATCACACAACTGCACGTGTCTGGTGCAGGTCGCGCCTTTTCTGAGAGGCTTCCTTATTACCCAGCTACTGCTTATGTCCAAAAAACATGCACATGTAGCATCCATATTCCGAACTTTACAGCACAGAAGTTAATTCAGTTAAAATTAGAGAAATGAGTAGTGAATGTCTTGGCATTTGTTTTGCATAGGCAGCCCGGAAGTTATAGCATATCTGTGTGCAGCAGCAAGAGGGGCTCCATGGACGTCCGCTTTCAAGCAAAAAAAGTGTGGCAGTTTAGGCTCACTATGCCTGTCGGCATGTATAAAAGTCCCTAACGATCTTCTCGATGAAATAAAGTGATCAATCTTTGCAGTGAAGCTACAGCGAGGTTGTTTTAAAAATGCATAGGTTATTTTGTTAAAACCTCCACAAAGGTTTTAGAAAGCTAATACTTCTGGGAGTTGTGAATGTTGTTAAAAATATATATATTACAGCCTTTGTGGTGACAGTTAAAAAGTTATTACAGCCAAATACTTTATGTGAACAATAAGCTACTGCAATTTAAGAAAAATGAAAGGTTTTCCCCTGAGCCAGTTGTGTTTTCTTTGAACATAATAGGAAATAAAACTTAAATATTTTGGGTTGGAATTCTTGGTTCTATTTGAATACTTATGTTTCATATTTTCCAGAAATTAGTGAATTTTGGTGACCTCATTTCTGGTCACTTTTCTTTTTTTTTTTTTAATGGAAGACTTAATTCTAAAATATGCTAGTATCAGGAAAGGAATCTGCAGTTCCAAGTGTTTTGTATTAGTAATATAATTTAGAAAACTGTTCAGAGCAAATAATTGTGGCAATAAGGGGCTCCTGGGTTTTCTAGCTTCCATCCTGGCTGAAAAGCAAACTGACCTGTGCTGTTGTCTTGTCTCTGTCTTCTTTTGGGGACATGGATTAAGTCATATGAGTCTGAACAATCAAGCACAATGTAGCACTTGTCAGACCATTATAGTTTATCTTTCCTTAGGCATTAGGTAAAATAAATTAACATAAACCCTGACTGTTGTTCCAGTGCAAATACAGGAAGGAATTAAAGAGCTAGCCCAGTGTTGGTGCAAAGGAAGTGAGGGCTTTGCATCTTCTGGTCCTTTCGTCATTTATGCAAGTGATGGCTGCAACAAGAAACTAATAAAACCTTTATCAAAGCACTGCTGGACCCGACCAGCAGCTTTGTTGTAGTTACACTGTGGACAAAATAATAGAAATAATTTCATCAGGTATTTGAAGGATTCATTTTGTATGGGGCTTTGAATCAGTTGCTGCTTCTGCTTTTATTTCTGCATGTATTTTTTAGGCTTAGTGGCTACATGAGAGGATAGAGTTGTAGAAGTTCTGAATATCCCTTGACATTGGCGCTCCTTGTGTTGTGGGGATGGGCAGTCTGATTACAACATTTAACAGGGCACCTGTGCCTTGTTGTTTTACAAGGAGAAAATTGAACATTCAGTGATGCTCTGGGCCAGAAATTACTGTCCAAGTAAACTGCAGTACTTATGAATGAGGCATAATAGATTTGTCAGGGCTATGACCTATTTCAGTAATGGTGAAAAAGGAATAATGTTAAGGTGTCAGAAAGGAGTCAAGGCATGGGGATTGTTTTCACTGAAACCCTGGGCAGCGAGGAAAACATGAAGGTAATACTATCTACTTCAGTCTGCAAATAAGAGCCTGGGAACACAGTCAGGAATCAACCTTTAGCTCCATTTTTCCCTAAATAATTTGCACTCCATACAAAGAAATACATTTCATATATTTATAATATTGGAACCTGGGATTAAAATTGAAAACCTATAGCGAAATTCTCATTTGCAGAACAGAGCTTTATCAATTACTTCTCTTTTCTGACAGCAATGCCTGCATTTCCAAAGCAGCCACCCATGTGGTCCTTTTGCACCACAGACACATCAGACACAACAGACACAAATGTGTTAGCTCAGTTTTTGCCACATTATCCAAGGAAATGTTAAGGAAATGGTTCCGTTTCAAAAATTCTACTAAATATTGCGCATTTGGTTTTCATTTTAAAACTGTTTGGTCAAAACATCAGTGGTGAGTAGATCTTTTATAGCCTAAGTGCATACCTCCTGTGAAAAATAACCATATAACCAAAAATATAAATGTTTTACTTCATTCACATTTTTCTCTTCCACGATTGCCTGCACTGACTGCCTCAGAGCACGCAGAGGCTAACAAGACTAAACCCAAATGCTGCCTGTCCATGAGAGTTTTATATTGACAACTCTATGATTGGAGAGAAGAATTTTGCACCCAAACGCTCTGTTGATTTACATTCCTGGAAAAAAACACTGATTTATGGAAGGCTGTGTAATATAAATATCACCGTTTATTCTTGATTTTAAGGCTCCAAACTGCGGTAAGGTGCATCAAGAATCCTTTCTAGTTTGCACTGTATTTTGCCTTATATGTATTTGGTTATTCTAATATCTGTGTACCTCAGTTTTTTTGATGTATCTGTCTTCACAGCAAACCTGAGCAATGTGAGGTATACTGCATTATTTTACACCTGAAGTGTTGAAAGATGAGAAATGTAAAGGTGTTCTAACTCTGTACAGTTAAGTACAGTTTGTTTCTAAAGTATGTTCCTAATAGAAACCTCAAGGGTTTCTAGCAGCCCAGCTATTTGCAATGGACACAAAAGGTGAGAACCTTCATACATATGAAAATTCAGCCCATCACTAAAGCGTCTTGAAAATCTGACCCAACATAATTTGGGCAAGATCATGCCAAGTAACAGCAGCACAGAAGGGAATTGATCCATTTCTCAGAAAATGTTGCATTGTACATAACCCTTAGAATATCTCTTTTTTTCTGGTTGTTGTTTTGGGGGTGTTTTTTCGGTTTTTGGTGGGATTTTTTTGGTGTGGTTTGGGTTTGGTTTTTTTTGGTTTTTTGTTTTTTTTTTTTTTTTTTGGTTGGTTGGTTGATTTGGTTTCGTTTTTTTCATTTAGAATATTCAGTAAATATATTCTGACAATTTAGGAAGTAATTTTTGCTTTGATTCCTTCCTGTTTTCCTTTCAGAGTGAATCATTTGATGTGTGTTCTAATTCCACTGGAACAAGTATGACTCTTCATTCATTTTATAGGTATATAGCTCTCTGAAAACAATAAAGCTATACAAGAGCAAAAGGGAGATGCTAGAGGGAAGGTTTAATTCTTTAAATTATAAAATAAATTGGCAGTGACTGCACACTGAGACACATCCTAGTCCCCATGTACTAATTGGATGCCACTTAAAAACATTATGATAAAGTATGTGAAACTCCAGGTCTTCCAGTCTAAGCATCATCCTGGTTTTATACAGATATTAATGACCACAGGTTGGGTAGGGTTGGGTTTTTTTCTTTTTCCCCCACTGTGGTGCAAGTAAGATGCCTGAAGGGAAGCAGAATTAATTAAAGTTTCTGATGAATATTGGACCACTACTGGCATTTGCCTCAGGATCAACAGGTAGGTTCTTAACTTTGTGAGGGAAAACATTATTGAAGAAGGTTGCATTCCTTGTGCAGATCAAGTTGTGCTTTTAAAAAATAAAAGAAGTCAGCTGGTGGTCTTGCTTTTAATTATCGAAGCTGTGAGAATTCAAATGACATATTTGCCTCATTTACTTAGAAGATATTCTTGTATTTATTAAATCATTTGAAGAACATCTGTAACACTTTGATAAGATTTTCTTTCTCATCATGGGAAGCAGGCTGCATTTCAATACCAGGAAGTACTAGTATTACCAAGTGTTTCCTACTCCATTTGCAGGGAAACAGTAATATGTAGAAGTAAAATTCACCAGAATCTAAAAATGTTTCATTTCGTAAAACAATACTGGACATAAGTAGTCCAATTGTGGGATTAAAGGATTCAGGCATAATTATAAATTATTATTTAGCCTTTCCTTCCATCACTGCTAGACTATAAAGCTACCTGTTTCTTACCATTTTATACCCAAGATTTCCCTCACAAAAGCAAAAGCCTGTAGAGTCGTCTTCATCAACAGTACAGAGATGACAAGGAAGAAGTCGAGCATTTTTAACACCAGCTGTTAAATGACTAAGAAAAAAGTGATGCTGTCTTTCTGTACTGTTCATGGGTCAAATAAAAATATTTCAACATGAACATAAACAGCCATTGTGCTTTAGATCAATCAAAAATAGTTTTTAAACAACTTGAAATTTTATGTCATTGATGCTTTAAGGCTCTTCTGTATTGTGCACACCTTCCTTAGCTTTGGAGGACAAAAATCCAGTGTCTCCAGTTGTTTTTAGATGTCACTGAGGTTTAAAAATCAAAGTTTGTGTAACCAGGCAAAGTCACAGACAGAGTCCACAATATCAGACAGAGCAGGTGAATATGTGTATCCTTCTGTTTACAGTAGCAATCCAAAAATTAAACTAGAATTTCTAATGAGGTTTTACAGGAAGTCTGCTTTTAAAAATTCAGAATACCAGGGTAAATCTCACTTGAAAAGGTTTAATCATGTATTACATAATATTCTGCTGGGAAAGGCATATGTGGCATAATAATTGAAGCAGGAATTCAGTTATTAAAACATGTGTGAGCATATGCAAAGCTGCATATGCATATACATACGTATATGTGCATGCAAATATCAATATTGTCTCTGTGTATACATAAAAACTTATTTAGTTATCTGTGGTTGCATGTTCACAGAAATAAGTTCCTGCATGTACCTCTAGTCTTTCACACTTCAGAAAACATATTAATTGCATAAAATATATTTCCCTCTGTTTCAGAGGTAATTTAAGAACATTTACTGTAAATTATTAAGCACCTTACTTCCTCCTTAGTTTTAGTCAGGGGCTTTTATGTCTCATAAATTGTTATAAAATAAATATATATATCATTTTGAACATATTTTTTTCATATTAACATTTTATCTTAAAAAAAAAAAAAATCAACAAAACTAGCATGTGTACTGTAAAGGAACTTATATAGTGGATTTTTTTCAGCCTTTTGTTCTGCTTTTTCAGATTATTTGACTGATGTTTAATTGGTTCACCGGTTAAATACTACTAGTCCAGCAGTTGAAATCAAATCACCGAAAAGTTAAAAGGTCATATTAATGCTATATCTCTAAAGGTTACAGAAGAAAGTCAGCAATGAAACTCCTGTAGAGAGTCAGAGAAGGGGCAGGGCCAGTGTGTTATTGATAGATAAAAGGCACTGCAGATAGTCCGTCTCCATAAAACACTAAAATATTTCAAGAGCTGCTTTCACCTATGGGCAATCCATAGGGTAGCAGTGAAAACGCATATGTTCACTATTTTATTTCTTGGACTTTTAAATCAGCAATGTCCAACCCACTTTATTATTGCTGGGATTTTTTCATTTGCCCAGGTCTCAGTTCTTTCTGTATCTCATCCTCTTCCTGAAGAATATGTTGATTTTAATCTTTTCCTTTTTAGGTATTTATTTATGCTGCTTCATTGTCCACAGGCACTACTTGTAAAGAACCTGCTGTGCTAGACATCATATAAACTGAAGTTTCAAAAAGCAGTCCTTGATCCAGATATGCCGATTTCTTCGCAGTCACCTTTCCCGGGTTGCTCTATTTCTTGCCATCAGAACACAGGGCTATAACCTGATAATTTTCCACTTATATTTATTTTTTCCTCCTTTTTCTCCCATATATCTCTCTTCTACTCTATCCAATTTTTCTATCAAAAACAGTCACATCCCACAGTACTCTAAAAACATATCCATTCTCATAAATCTTCAGAATAACTTGCTCAATACTTCCATGCACTGCACAAGCTGCTGCTCCTCACTCAGAGCACTCTATAAGTCTTTTGCCCTCATTTTCCTGCTATACCTCAGTCCATTTTAGTCTTTCACCTTTTCACCTGTAGTGTCTTCTTGCAAGAGTCTGCTGTGATCATACCCCCAAATTTTACTCCTTCCTCTTAAAAGCAGTTCATAAAATGAATGATTCCTTAAAGCATGCTAATGGGAATACTTTGTGCCTTTTCTCTTTGACTGTTAGCTGCTACAGCCTTCTGACTACAAATTTATTCCAGGCTGCATTTCTATTCCCTTCCATTTAGGTTTAGCCATCTAAATGCTATCAATTTTTTAGGCAATTGCAATACCATGTAGCGATTTAATAAACAACATGTGAATGGAAAA
>VZTJ01006312.1:762969-840469 GCA_013397795.1 Orthonyx spaldingii | reverse complement strand
AATATTGATTAAGGATTTAAATATGAGACATTTGCAGAGCAGCTTAATGCTGGATGTTGGGACTCTGACATCATGAAAACTGCACCTTGAGAATATAACAATGTCAAACTCTATTTCAGGATCTTTTCTTCTTTTTAAAATGTCAAATTCAGAGATATGGTGTCTTCAGAGGAATCAGAACATTTTATGTTGGCATGGGATGAATTTTCTTCATTGTTTATTAAGATAAAACATATATTCCATATGCTTTTGAATAAAATTCAAAAATTATTATAAACCTTTTATCTGCTATAATAAATAAATTATCCATATGATGACATCATAATTCAAAGGCTCCATTAAATTATAACATAGTTTTATACTTTATATAGAACAATAAATCAGTGCATCCTACACCTTGTGTGACCTTCTATTTTAAACTACAAAAGAAAACAATTAATTTGCCGCTCCACTGTTGCAAAACTACCATTCTAAGAGACAAAAATACACCCAAATTATAATGCATCTTCTCAAAATTCCATTTTCTACCCTCAGATTTAAAGGCCTACATTTCTTTCCTGGGAACAGCAGAAGCAATCACAGTTCTATACCTCTCTGTTCTTTACTGTGACTTTTACAAAATGTGTATCAAGCCAGGATATTTTTTGCCCTTTCAGGTTAATTTGTTTTACCTGCTTATTTCTCACTCAAAGTCTTAATTCTGACTGTAGTGTAGATTCTGCCAACCCTCTTTCCACGGGCACATATGATCCAAAAGGTTTTCATGCAGGTTTGCTTAGCAGCAGCACAGTGCAATGATTTCTGTATTTCTGCTACATTTGAGTCTCATGTACATAAGGAAGTTCTTCCCCAGACATTTCTGTCAGAAGCTCTGATGGTGAGCACAGAGCAGATGGAGCAAACCTGTAGCAGTTGATTGAAAATACAAAGTTTTACGGATTTACTTGTGATGCCCAACATCTTTGCTGCAGCAGAAGAGAAATTTTCCTTGCACATTCCAGGTCATGAACCCTTGCAATACTCCATGTGCTTTGGGATAAACTAAATATCAAGCACTGTATGTTGTTCAGAATAGGTACATTTATGGTACTGCACATGGTAAAAGATAAGAAGCTGTCATACATGAACAAACAACTGTGATTGATTCAGTTTAGGGGCCTTGGCAGAAAACAGAGGGAATGAACGACTGCCTTATGCAGCTTGATGTGGGACTCACAGTTTGATGTTAGACCCTTCACACGTGGCTCTCAAGTGCTTTCCAGTACTCACTAATATGACTAGTATCGTCTTGCATACTTAACTTTTGCTGGTTTTTTCCTAGTGTTTCTGCACTGCTAGGTGTAGTTTTGGTATGAGATTTGTTTGGGGAGAGAGTTCAAAATGTAAATAGCTCCACGTATTTATCCTGAAGACTGCAGCTCAGCCTCTGCTTGTGGCAAGGTGTGGGAAGGATGGTATTCACCCAGTTCACCTGTGGGAGTTTGCTTTGTGTTTCAGATTTGCCTCCAGGAAGGGCTTAACCCATTTGCTGGGAGTCCTGTATGCCTGAGGAGTTGCATTCAGTGTGAAACCCAGGTGATTTGGACTGGGCTCAGGCTATTGAGCTCCTAGAATAAAAGGGGGGAGATATTTCACTTCAGCCAGCAGCATACAAGAAGCCCATATACAGCACAGAAGCTGAATCTGTCTAGGCTGCAGCAGGTTGAGTTGCTGATGAGACAGATCCACGGCAGTGCTCGATGCTGCGTGGGGACACCGAGGGACTGGTGGCTCTGTGCCCAGGGACTGTGCATTCCTGGAGGCCTGGCAGGAGATGACTTGGCCTCAACCACCAAAGGAGAACAGAAGCAAGTAAATTTACAGACTTTTCACATGTACCGTTGGCATAGAATTTTTTTAAATTATTATTATTTTTCTTTTAGAAAAGCATTTTTTGTAGTAAAATTTGTGATATGAACAACTTGCAAATATCCAGTATGTCAATGTGCATCTGTGGAAGTTAAGTCATCACTGTGGTTCATTGCAGTTTGGCATTTCTGACACCTGAGCATGCCTTGCTCCAACACAGAAATTTAACTCAGCAAGACTGGAGAGAAAAACAGGATCTGTCCTTTACAGATAAATTAGTTCAAAGTTAAATAAGGCAACTTTTATTTATGTTCTGGATATTAAGCAGGAGGCTAACAATTGTCAGAAATAATTCACATGCTTTAGTGCATATACATAAACCATTCAGATGTGTTAGTTAATGCTTTTTAAATTAAAAAACATAAAGATCTGTGAACAAGATGAATCCCTAGCAATGAAAAAGACAGCCTCGCAGGACCTTGTCAGCTTGATTCCAGGTTGATGATTCCTATTAGAAAGAGTCATAATCAGATGTGCTAAAATGGTAACAGTGCTTAATAAGTCAGCAAATGTGAGAAGCAGTAGGACCAGGACCATTGTGGGATGCTGTCAGTGGTTGGTTTCACCCAGTCTCAGTAGGATGTGGCACTGTTTTTTGTTTGAGTATTTTAAAACATTTTTGTTATGAGAGTCATAAACAGAGAAAAAGTCTCAGCCTTATAATTCAAAGAACATTTTCCCCCTCATCCAAATGCCTACAAAATACAGAAATCTGACATTAAAAAAACAATCTTAATGTCAGTCTATACTAAAAGAAATGTTGTTTCTTTATGCAGAAACTTCTGTCATGGTTTCGCAATTGTTTGAACACTAGATAAAATTAAAATAAATTGAACAATTGTTGTTTCTATTTTACTTTAATACAACAGAAATTTGGATTTTTTTGGCTGCAGAAGTCAAGGCTTGCATCAAAACAAACCCCAGGCTTAGAATTTGCAAGGAATTATGGAATGTGGTATGTGTCTGGGTTTGTATACTTTATCATCACTGTTGTCTTGTGAGGGCAGGTTTGCCATAACTCACTGCTTCACTTTTCATGAATTACAGTCATGCTTTTGTTCACAAGCAGTATGAATAGTATAATTTCTCTATTTTGTTTTTCTTTATACATACACTCTGAAGCACACTGTGCAAATCTGTGCCTCTTTCTCCAGCAAAAATCCCTGGGAAGTAAAAACACAGTTCATATAAATGCTTGTGCACATTAGAAAAACATAAATACAACAGGCTTGTCCCAATATAGAGCAGCGTTTAATGCCGGCATTGCCTATTAAAATCAGTGCATTAGGCTTATGGTAGATGTGTGTATGTTAGTTTAGCATAATGCTGCTAAAATTGCCAATCTAAAGCCCAGTTGCTGTAGCCATTAAGAAAGCAAATGCTCTTTCCCCTTCATTTATAGCAGTATTTGGTCAGTGTGCAATGTGATTAGGACGATATTCCATCACACTGGACTTTCATTAATCAACAGATAACCCTCTCAGTTGAGTAAATTCAGCTTCTCTGCATCTTAGGGCTATGACAAAGTATGAGTCCTACCAGCCAGGTAAGTCTAGTCAGCAAAGCAGGAAGAGAGAAATAAGGTTATTCTTTTTTCCCTGCCCTCTGGGCCATGTCTCTGCCCTTGTGCAGAGCCTGTAGTACGGAGCAGTGTCAGAGACAGAGACAGCCTCCTGCATGCCCTAGTTTGCTGTGGTGGCTTCATGTGGGTGACTCAGGGGACGCAGTGCTATCACACACACAGACTGACGCACGTGCAGAGAGATATGAAGAGGTTGGAGCCCCCATCTGGGCACTGAACTTGTGCAAAATGGGCATTGCTTTTCTGCCTACAGTAATTCTGCAGTTTACTGAAGACCTACTCAAAGCCAGGGTCACAGTCCTCTGTGAGCAGTAAGATAGATGGATCATTCTGTGAATCACCCTGAGCACCCTCATGTGCAGGGGCTACTAATGTGCCTGTCCCATTTGGGGTCCTCTACCCCTGAACTGCAGCAGTTTTATCTTCCCTCTCCATTAGGCCCCTTTTTAAGACTTTCTTAAGTGAAGGAGACCATGGCGAAAAGTCATTGTTCTTGCCAGTGAGCACTGGGTATGACATCTGATGGCTGCCAAAAAAAGAGACTTCTTTTTCCAAAGCGGAGCAGGTGGCAGTAGCTGACTGGAACACCATGCTGGCATTCATTATATCATAGCACTGACAGCAGAGCTGGAAGCTAACAGGTTCACAGTTGCCTAATGTCATCATGCTGAAGACATTTTTAGAAAAGTTATGCAATTGATTAGCTGGCTATAGATACCTTTTTTTTTTCCCCCAAGCAGAGTTGGTATTTTTATCCTAACACAGCTAATACCTATAAAATAGATTTACAGGCAAAGTGCTGCAAATGATGTTTTGAGCAGGTTTTGGCAGCACATCTTCCCAGAGCTCTCACACCATACCATAAGAGCTTCTTGGAAATTACATGAAATGCATAGGAAAGCAACCACATGAATATGGTTCCTAAATCCAAGAGTAATGATTGACTGATTCTTCTAAGAAAGGGTATTTTTCCTATATTTCTTTTGCTGTGTCCCCCAAACTGCTTCACCTCTCCCCTGCAGAAGGACACAATGCCATCTGAACAGACAGTGGGAAAAAGTGGTGTGTGATTTCTCCTGAATGGCAACTGTACCATGCTCTACAGTCCAGACTCCCCCCTAATTTTAGGCATGTATCTGAGGTACTTAAATTGGGATCAGTGTCAGCCAGGCTCTGATAATCCTGTTGCAGAGACAGATGTTTGAGAATGTGATTCAGTTTACCTCAGATCTGAGTAAGAAGAGGAAATGTGGGACAGCCACCTTCCCTTCTTTCAGTGCCACAGTTACATATCTCAGTGTTTAAAGGATTAAGCCAGGACTGTGTTGTCTCTCCAACCTGATCCGATAGATGCGGTGAAGTGATTTACTTCAGCTTAAATTGTGGCTTAGTTGTGAATTAGCTGGCAAACACTTAAGAAAGACAAATTCTGGTAACATTGATATATAGTTGGATACAGGTGAAAGAAATGACAATAACTTTTCTCCCATCAATGATGACAGAAGATACATGACTCAGTTATCAATCTCAGAATCTTTATTAAAGCTTAATGGTAGATGCTGGAGTGAGGGAGCTTTTAATTTTGCTTTATTGTATTTGCCAAGTGAAATAATTGCAACATTTTCTCTTGGATGAGGACTTTGCTAGAGTTACTTATGCTTCTAAACCTGAAAAATCACAGCATGGCAATCTTTTGTATGAGAAACTGCAGCGTAAAGCTATGGAGCTGTCAGCTGAGTCAGACCTCAGCTGGCCCTTTATCAAGCAAAATTCACCATTAATAGCACAACATAGATCCAGTGGGCTCTAAAAAGACATTGAACAAAATTTATACAGGTTATAATTTTTAAATTTCTCCCATGCTCTTCCTTTCCTTCGTGCCTTTCCCCCTTTCTTTTATCTATTAGTAGTGGTATAATACTTGAAGAATGGGGAAAGAATGAAGGAAAGATATGTAAAATCCAAACTTCTAGGAGAAGAGGGAGTTGAAAATCAATAACCAAATGAGCAAGAAAACAATTACTTTCTGGTGCCCATGTTTTCATTTTCCTAGAAGAACTTTTGACCCTGAAATGTTCTACCTGCAGTAGCTCCCGATATTTGTTAATTATCAACCCACACTTCAAAGCCAGTCGGTTTTCAAGGGCTTTTGTGGAGGTTAACTCAGGAAAATGAGTATTCAGTACTGCAGGAATATGTTTCATTTGAGGAGGTTTCATTTTGGTAGGGCTTGGGTTTGCATGAATGCATTGTACCTCTCCGGTGTCTTTAAAGTGTCTTGGGGATAGGCCCTTCAAAGAAAGAAAATAAATGCACGCAATATAAAAGTCACAGGGATATTTCTGACACAGTGTCATATGATTTTGCATTGTCAGATAGCATCTCCTCGAAAATGATAGATAAATGGAATGTTTTAAAATATATATGGTGTAGTAGTTGTTGTAGGGACTGAAAAGCACATGCAGAAGGCTTTCCATTTTGTTTCAGTTTGTTATATCTTTTAATAATTTAGCCTAGATATTATTTTTGTGCTGGTAGTATCATTTCTGATCTCACTTGGCCTCTGCCCCCCAAAATACCTTTGAAACTAATAAGTGAAACAAAGTACTCCATTCTGCCCTTCTCATTTACACAGGATTAAAGCTGTGTCTTGCCCAAGGAGGACAGCATGGTCAGCCCAGTGATCTGGAAAACAGAAAACGACAATAATACAAACTAAGATTCTCAAAAGTAATTTTTAAGATTTTTTTTATGTCTTTTTAATTTCAGAGAAATTGATAGCTGTAAGTAATTCTGAATGCAGCCCAACATACGTATTTGTTGTTAGTAGTGGAAATTTTCTCTTAGCATTTTCTGGTTTTAAGAATGAAGGAAACACTTTAGTGTTACCATTGCATTCCATTCCTGACTATATTCAACCAAAATTTTGATATTAACATTTCCAAATTATATATATATATTTTAAAAAAAATTAAAAAGCAAGTTTAGAAATCAGTTAAACTAAAGGTTAAGTGCAGAACAGCATTTGAGCCTAAAGTAACTTAACCCTTCTTTAAAAAGACCTAAGTGTAAAGAATAAAGACAGTATTTTTCCTTTTCCTTTTTTTTAAAGAAGCCACATGAAATGTTCTCCGAGTTAAGTTTTACCATTCATAATGAATGCAGTCTCGCCATTCAAATGCGACCATAAGTACACAGAAGATAAGAATTTAATTAAATGTAGATTAAAACCAAACAGGAAAACACACTCGCTGATAATTTTATCCCATCCTCTGGCCATATTTTTTATACTTCCTTCTTGTTCTTCTTTGGGCTATAGCTTATCAACATGCCGATAGTACCATAACTCATTACATCTGATGGTGCTGCTGAAATGTGCAGGCTTGGTGCTTGAATTTCAGAGGCACTTAAAATGCAAAGCATGTAAATGTCTATGTTAAATATATTAGTGTGGTAATGTTAGTGAAAAGAAAGTGATTTCTTACAAATCCTTGTACTTCACATCATACATTATCATTGCCCAGTCACAAACTGGTTTAAAAAATATCTGTTTAGGTTTTCTCTTAAAATATATTTCTCTTAAAATGTATTAATTTTATTTTCATATGTCTTACCTGTCAATTTTCATATTAATTGCAGTTTCTCAACTAGATTCCTGAAGACCTAGAGATTATATTTTTAGGGCTTGGTTAAATACACATGAAGTAAACAGCTGACTGGGAGAGGTCTGACTTACCCACACAGTGTAGCAGTTTGAGACCAAATCACTGTTCAGGCTAAATGGACCTGGATACCAAAATACTTATAATCATAGATATATGCATTTTTACAAATGATGTCATTTTCTTGCTCCATGGAGGGAGACAACAGTGTCCAAAAGCTGGGGGGTTGCCGGGGATCTGTCTCCAAGGGATATCCCCAGTTATAAGGTAGGAAGAGAACTGAGAACAGCCCTGAGGAGAAGGACTTGAGGGTGTGGGTTGATGAGAAGCTTGACATGATCTGTCACTGTGCACTTGGAACCCAGAAAGCCAAGCACATCCCGGGCTACATCAAACGTAGCATGGCCAGCAGGGTGAGGGAGGGGATTCTCCCCCTCTGCTCTGCTCTCATAAGACCCCACCTGGAGTTCTGTGTCCAGATCTGGGGACCTGTGGAACTGCTGGAGTGGATCCAGAGGCGGGCCATGACCATAGGATGGGAGCACCGCTTTATGAGGACAGTCTGAGAGAGCTGGGGTTGTTCAGTCTGGAGAAAAGAAGGCTCAGTGGAGATCTTAGAGCACCTTCCAGTACCTAAAGGGGGCTTACAAGAGAGCTGGAAAGGGACTTTTTACAGGGGCCTGTAATGATAGAACAAAGGTAACAACTACATTGAAAGAAGGTAGGTTTGTAAATTAGGAAGAAATTCTTTATTGTGGGGGTGGTGAAACACTGGAACAGATTGCCCAGAGAAGTTGTGGATCACCCACCCATGGAAGTGTTCAAGACACAGCTGGATGGGGCTTTGAGCAGCCTGGTCTAGTAGAAGTTATCCTTGCAGATGGCAGGGCACCTTTACGGTGTCTTCCAATACAAAGTATTCTATGATTATATGAATATCCATTTCCATTCATTGGCTCATCTGACTTTAACAGTGGTTAACAGCTTGTTACAATGAAGTTACTCCTCTACTCTTGCAGCTGAGATACTCCCTTATCTGATAGAGTTCGCTAAAGTTCATGCACTTATGCTAACACTGTTGTCAACTGGGCCCAATTGCTACACCAGCTGCATTTTAGTTCATCATTATTGATAATCCATTTAGAAATATTATTTTTTAATGTACAACAAGAATGAAACATTTATATGTTATAGGAAAGCGGTTAATGTCGACTGAATTCATGGATTCCAAACTGGCCCAGTGGCAGCCTGTTAGAGGCCTGACCAGTAGCCTCTAACAGATCTGCAACAAGTTTTTTAGCTCACCAACACTGCAAGATAAAAGACAAGCATGATCCATAAATCATTTAACCTCAATTTGTCCACAATTTTTATTTCCAATGTATTTTGCTCACTGTATTTCCTACACAGTTTGAGGAAAGAAACTATTGGTTCAGATCTGTGATGACTGCACTAGTGGTAAAACAGACTTTGGACTGGACTCAGAAATATGGAGATCAAAGTAGTAGTTTGCTTAATTAAATAGTATGCTAAGGTTTAGAATGTCAATGTATACTTTAATATGCAATCTTGATTTATTAACCACTATTAAAGCATAACTGAAATAATTTCTATGTTCATGCTATCTTATATTTATAGCCAAGGCCTTGAAAAAATGGAACTTCCTTTGGTATTGCAGTAGGGGAAGGATTACTTTCTGCTGTTTTATCAGCAAATAAATTATTTATCTATATTTTACTTTTAAGTGATTTAGAATGCTCTGAGAGTTGCAGTATGATTATGAACTTTGCTTCAGCTCTTGACCAAGAGGTACTTTCAAATGAAGAAGATGGATCTGTAACTTTTTATAATTAGATGTCCTTTGACCTGAGCTTTGTGGATCAATCAGGAGAGAAATTACTTCATGTAAAAAGTTTAATAATATTAAAAAGTAATTACTGAGGTAATCAGAGCAAACTCTGCACCTCATCAAGAACCATACCTGACCTGCCATCACTCAAATTTAGGACAGGATTTGAAAGCAAGTTTTCCAGTGCCAGACCAGACAGCGTAGGAAGTGTATGAGACCAATGAGTTAGCATACCCCACCATTTCTGTAATTTTCAGGATAGGATCTAGCCTCCATTTCTTCCACCTGACAGCAAAATGAGACAAAATCCTTGAGAACTGGCATCTATTTTTTTTAATAATTATTAACCTTAATAATAGCTTGTGTCAGGTGAAGATAAAGTTGAGTCCAGAAGCTGGCACGTTTCAAAACTGAGTCTTTTCAATGTCAAAGCCATTTGATATTTAAACTGATACACCACTCTACTAAATTTGTGAACATACTAAAAGAAAAAGAGTCTCAGAAATGAAAATATTTAAATAGACATAGAAATAAAGTATATTATTTTTGCAACATCTACTGCTGTCTTGTTACACATGCAGAGAAAAGTCAGCCCAAGGTTTTGTGAACGAGTGGTGCTTCAAGAGAAGGTATTTTTGATCACTATGGTGACATTTGGGGATAGTTCAAAAAACAACGTTTCCAGCCCAGAGATGCTGCAGTACATTTTAAAGGAAAGGATACTGCAGGTGACAGGAAAATCTGAACAAACTGAGTTTCTAGAGGCTTTGCTCTGGAAAAAATGGGTGTAGAATTTCATGTATTAATAATACAAAATGTTCAAATGGCTCTGTTAGCACAGAGATCTTAGGCCAGTTAAAGGACTGGCCCATCAAATATAGTTTATACTTTGAGCAAAGGAACAGTAGAGAGAAAGTCTGTATTAATACTTAAGTGTCTGCGAGCATTTTGGAGCACATTGTTAGGGCTTCATGCTTTCCAGGAACCAAGTGCCACAACAATGATGGCCTCTTTCCACATCTGCAAGTGTAAGCACTGATTTGCAGAACAATTGATTCTTCCGTACACTTTCTGAGGAAAGGTAGAACAGGCTACATAAAAGCCATAAAATTTATTTTTCATTCTTTGTCTCTATTTCCTAAGTTCAGGAGGTGTTGGCTTTTGCCTTTCTGCTAGCACAGAGAGATGAATAATTCAGTAAAACAGCAGGTGTGGCAGCACCCACTCCTGCAGAGCACAAGAGGTGCATGGATGTGTCCAACTTTTGATCCTCAGCCAGTCCTGTGCCTCCAAAATTGTCTAAGTACCACAGCATGTGATATCAGTAATGTTTTCAGACAGGAAGTCAATGAAAGGGGGGGGCTTTTTGAAAGGAGCGCACTGGATTTATTTTTCCTCTGACAAGTTCATTGCTTTTGAGCTTATCCAATTTTGGTGGAAAGCTGAAGCCTGTCCCTGCGGATTTCACCATCTGGTAAAGAAAGGCTCCACGGCAAAGCGGAGCTTGAGGACTGAGACCCCCGGTTCTTTTTCCCAAACCGGTGATACAGGTCTGGCTCCAGCACTGCTGTTTGCTGGTCCCTGCTGCCTCCTGAGAGCCAGCAGCCCTGTTTGCTCTGGCACCGCTGGGAAGCTGCTGCCATCAGTTCTGCAGAGGCAAGGGAAACATGGCCTGCTGCCAGCTAAGAGGCTGTTTTGGTATCATTACCCCTCCTCCGGGAGATGGGTGAGGATGGAGAAATGCAGTGGGACACAGCAGCTCTCTGACAGGCAGGGTGAGTCACGAGAATTACTTCACAAACACTGTAACTGCACTGGTGTCAGAGCTCAATAATGTTGCTGGTGTTTGATCCTGTTTCCGTTTAGAATCATACCTGATATCAATGCATCAAGAAAGCCTTCAGCTTCTGTTGTCTAATAAAGACTGTCTCCTAATCCTCATAATTGTGCATCCACTGCTGGAGTGAAATGATCTGTGTTCTACCTCTGTTTTTGTCTGTATAGTTCATGGGTATATCATGTGTATACACAGATTTATTTGCAGCAAGAAAGTACTTATTTATTATCATGGTCTTTTAGGTTTAACAAGTAATTTATTAATACATATTTGTTTGCAAGTTACACTGTCATCCACTAAATGTCCCATATCCTGGTATGCAGAAACACATCCTGTACTGTACAAACAAAAAATTCATATTTCATGCTCGCTTTTATTCTTTCTAGTGCAAGACTGCCTGGCAATTCTGTAGTTTATTCTGTGAGGTAAAACATGCGAAGCTTTGCATGCAAATGTGTGATGTCCAGTTGGCGTTAAATTCAAGAAAAGCCCTTTTCACAGCTGATCCCCCAGTGCACAGCAGTACTTACCTTTGTTAATTTCTGAGTGACTCAAAATACCAACATTACCTTTTGTTCAAAGGTGCTTACATCCTCAGCAAACACTATAATGATTGAATCATCAGTTCAGCGTGAGTAGTTTTAAGTGAGCTACCGGGTGGCAATTTCATTAGATTAAGTAGCTTTCTGCAAAATGTTTGTGAAAATAAGCCAGGAGAAGTTAACAGTTGTGAAAGCTGAAAGGAGAAAATGACCTCTACTAATAAGATTGTAGCCAGTAATATTTTCTGTAATTTTGGCTGAACAATGAGTTCCTTAGTAATTCCCTCCCTTCTCAAGTCCTTTTTCTGCATTTTTCATTTTACAAACACTGGTGAAGAGCCTAAGTCAGTAAGCCAAGCTCCAAGTACAAACAGGCTTATATACATCACTTAGCATTATCTCCATCAGGCATCACAGAAAACACCCCCCACCTCATCATGAATGGTAGTATTTTAAGTGACTCTTTCAAAATTCCGTACCCAGCCTCTAAGTCAGACTGTGGTTAAAGCATGTTGCAGTGTTAACAATAACATATTCTTCCCAGAAAAACTAAAATGACAGGTGTAGCTATTGATGCTTCAAGCACATACTCTGACCTATAGACTCACAATCTGCTGCACTCAATCCAGCACATACTGTGGCAACAGAGCTGTGCTGGAATCATTCTGGAGACAGACTGACAAATGCTATGTATGAACTTTAACTGCCCCCCCCCCAAATGTGGATTTCATTTGCTTCATAAGCTGATTGGTGCTGGAAATGAGCATCTCCCTATGCCTTACTGAGAAGTGATTTTATTTCTAGTGTATAACACTACACACTATAGGGAATATGTATATAATGTGGTCTCTTTTCGTATGTTACAATACTTAAGCCTTGAGTTAAAAGGCTGTTTCTTGTGAAATGTGTATCCTTCAGTTGATTTTTGCAGGTAGAGTCTTGCTGCATTATAATTGCAAGTAGTATTGCCCTTCTGATTATTTCTCTGGACTTCACTATTTCTGAAAAAGAAGCAATTACAAAGAACTAAAGTGATAATACAGCAAACATAACTTTAATTCTGCTTTTGGTGATTTATCACTTATTATATTTTGAATTTCTCTTCAGATCATTGATTCCAGTTTGATTTTGCTCATACATCAATTTTCGCTAATTCTAAGTAAATATAAGTCACATTTTTTACATTATACCTCTCACAGGACTTTACCTTTTCATTTCAGTAAGCATTATTTGAATCATAAAAAAAATACATTACAGTATTCATAATGCGCTGCTTATGTGACAGTTTTTGAAGTTTAATATTCTTTTCTGTAGTGTGAGGGCTTAGCAGACTATAAAAGAGACATATTGTTTATAATGTTTCTTCACCATAACAAATGATGCACTTCTAGCATCTATGAAATGGCAGTAGTTTTCTAAATTTGTGATTCTTCTGTGTTCAGCAGTCAAGAACAGTTGTACATCTGCTCAGCACAGACTTTAGGAGACCATGAACTTTAATTGAGGAAAAATAATGAGGGTTCAGGGACCACTGATACAGAGTCGGTTGGTAAGGCAGGTGCCCTGCTGCCAGATCAATGGATTATTTACTCCTTTGTCATAAACAAGAAACAGTTGGGTCTTTGTAGAGATTACATTCATATTCCAAAGCCAGGCTGCCTTTTTCTGTTCCCTTGTAAACATGCAGTATATTGCATACTTTTGAAACTTGGTCTGAAAAACATAATAGCTTTGCTCTTTCATTAAATGATGTAATGTTAACCTTAATAGTAAATTTAAAGCAACAATTTTAAATGCAGTGATATTCATCCTAGTGGGCATATTAATTAATAATCTGTACTTCATGTGCACAGAATGGATTCTAGGGGTGTTGGACCATGTTTACACATGTATACAAAGGCATATTTGTAATGCAAAAAGTTAGATAAAAATATAGAATAAGAAAGACAATTACATGAAGATATTTAGAAGGAAAGAAAAAAGATGAGAAATACAGCTGAGCACATTTAGCCAATCTTTTACAGTCTGACTACCATAATGATAATGTTGTTTCAGAATAGAGTTTATAAAAATTTTACACACCACTGAAGTGGAATTTTCTGATGCTTTAATCAGAAAAAATACAGACTGCTTTTCCATGTGAGTCAAGCAAGTAATCAAGAGTTTCAGTAAGCATCCCTAATCCTGGGAGTGCTCGTGGCTATCTTTTACACACCTGTGTAACCCAACAGGGCAAGGTCAGCCAAAAATGGCATGCTCTGACCTCATAGGTATTCATTAGAAAAGCAAACAAAGACCACTGTGCAAGATTGCATGGAATAAGCCTTAATTTCCATTTTAACAAGTTAGTCAGTCTCACGTTAGAAACATAGAATCATAGAAATGTTTAGCTTGGAAAGACTTTTAAGATCATTGGGTCCAACCATTAACCCAGCACTGCCAAGTCCACCGATAAATCATGTCCCTAGTGCCACATTGACACGCCTTTTAAATACCTCTAGGTATGGTGACTCTAGCACTTCCTCGAGCAGCCTGTTCCAATGCTTGATAACTCTTTCCACGAAGAAAATTTTCCAAATGTACAACCTAAATCTCCCCTGGTGCAATGTGAGGCCATTTCCTCTGTCCTGTCACTTGTTATGCGGGAGAAGAAACCAACCCCCACCTCACTACACCCTCCTTCCTGGTAGTTGTAGAGTGCCATAAGGTCTTCCTGAGCCTCCTTTTCTCCAGGATAAACAGCCCCAGCTCCCTCAGCTGCTGCTCATATGATTTACTCTCTAGACCCTTCACCAGCTTTGTTGCACTTCTCTGGACACACTCCAGTACTTCAGTGTCCCTCGCGTAGTGAGAGGCTCAAAACTAAACCCAGCATTCGAGATGTGGCCTCACCAGTGCCGAGTACAGGATAATCACTGCCCTAGTCTGGCTGGCCACAGCATTTCTGATACCAGCCAGGATGTCACCTGGGCACACGGCCAGCTCGTGTTGTGCCTGCTGTTGACCAACACTTCCCGGTCGTTTCCAGCCAGGTGGCTTTCCAGACACTCTTCCCCAAGCCCGTAGCATTGCATGGGGGTGTTGTGACTCAAGTGCGAGACCCAGCACTTCGCCTTGTTGAACCTCACAGTGTTGGCCTCAGGCCATTGATCTTGATCTAGTTGAAGTACCCCATGAGAACACGTGCAAGCAATTGTGAGACTTCTCCCAGCTGCCTGTAGAACATTTCATCTGCCTTTTCATCTTGGTTGGGAGGTCTAAAGCAGACTCCCACCATGATAACTGCCTTGTTGGCCTTCCCCCTGATTCTTACCCAGAAACACTCAACCCTATCCTCACCATCATTAAGCTCTAGACAATCTAAATACTCCTAACTTAGAGGGCTACCCTGCCACCTCCCCCTCCTTGCCTATCCCTTCTGAGGAGTTAATAGCCATCCATTGAAGCATTCCAGTTGTGTGACTCATCCCACCACGTCTCCATGATGACAACTGTCTTAATTCTCCTGCTGCACAATTGTTTCCAGTTTCTCCTGTTTGTTGCCCATGCTGTGTGAATTGGTATAAATGCACTTCAGTTGTGTTATTGAGCCCTCTGCCTTTTTTAGGGGAAGAAGCTCTAATTCCTGCGTGACTGTTCTCAGGATCTTCTATGGTTTCTAGCACATCAGTAAGCTTTCCTCCTTGTGGTCTCATGGATCTCCATCTCCTACATGTACCAACAAACCAGACTGAAGGACCTCACTAGTGCACCATCCCTCAAAACACTGGCATGCCACCCCCAGGCTTATCTGCAGTGATCCTGATTTTATCCCCCTCCCCCTTAAAATTTAGGTTAAAACTCTCTCAATGAGCCTTTCTAACTCCTGTGTTCTTCCCCCTTTGAGAGAGGTATACCCCTTCTGTTGCCAGCAGGCTTGATGCCACATGATCAAAACCCCCGAAATTCTGTCAATAACACTAAGTTGCAAGCCAAATATTATTCTTCTGGCTCTATCCATTTCTTCCTTCATCTTGATTGTCCTCGGTATCCTCGTTGCCACTTCATTGATGCCCATTTGAAAGGTTCATAATGGCTGATAAACGGAGGGCCATTCCAGGGAAGGAAGTTTTCATCTCACATCTTTAACCCACACACCAGGGAGGCACAAAACTTGTCTAAGAAGTGGGTCCAGACTGCATACTGATTGTTCTGTTCCCTTTGGGAGAGAGCCTCCTATGACAGTGACCCATCATTTTTTCTTTATGGAAGCAGTTTTGGCGTGGATCGTAGGGCAACATAACCTCCGGGACACCTCCACACTACATGAACCATTGTCCTTGTCATTGTTCAGTTCCACTTGCAGAGCCTCCTACCTCTTACGCCAGGGCCCCTGGGGAGGTGGAGCAGCCTCAGAGATGCACCTGCTGCATCAGGCAGCCCTTGTCACCGCTGCCCCCAACGCCTTAACTCATGTATTCAACCATGCAGAGAGGACAGGGAATGCTCCATGTCATGCAAACTGTCAGTCTGTCAGGCCCTTCCCAGGGAAGGCAAGGCACACTTCCAGCAGTCTGTCTTTTGCACCCCCTGATACTCCTCAGCCTACTGACCTTCTCTTCTGGCACTGAGTAGAGGAGCTCCTCCATGTGGGTGCACCCCCACAGGGTGCTCACTCTTGCCATCCGTGCTGACATCAGCTGGGCACAGCTCCCGTTGGCACCAAGGTGGCAGCGTGTCCCCACCGGAGCTCTCACAGCAGCTCTCTGCCTGGGGGATACTGCTGCTCTCTGGTGGAGCTGCCTGGATTTTAGTGCCCTTCATGCACCCTTCTGCACCAGCTGCTGCCTAAAGTGCCACTTCAAGTCCTGCTGACTGCCCTGACCTGTCTGTCCACCCTGCTGGCGATGCTCCTGGTCACCAGCACTCTCCAGGGGCTTCTTTTATATGTGTGGGGGCCTGATCACCATTGCTCCTGGCCCTGCCCAGGTCCTGACAGCTGATGTGAGCTGTAGGCTCCTGGCATCTCTCTGGGGTCCACATGAAGTTCTCCCAGTTTGGGAACTCTCTGGGCAGCACACTGGAGTGCTCTCCTGCAGAATGAGCTGGCACCAGAGCCATTCACCTCAGCGACCAGGGCCATGTACTGAGGCTGTGGACCCTGTACCCTTCAAGAAAGTACATTTGCTTGAATCACTCTTGTCAGAAATTATAGGATTAAGTTCCTAGTAATGGGCTGAGAGCCAAGGAGATCTTACTTCAGAAAGTAGGGTGTTCATCGTCTGATTTCCAAAATTTCTCCTCAAATTACTAAATAAGAACTGTTTTCAAGAAATTGGGTTTTTTTCCTATCTAATGTCAAATGTTTAAATGTTGTTCCCAAGAATTCTTTGTCACACTCCACCTTCACATTTCTAATAAATAATTCTGAGTTAGTCTTTTGGGGGAATCTCTGTTCTTAAATAATAATTACATTGTTGCATGTAAAGTAAGAAAATCCCAGTTTCTACAATGTAGATTTTTTTTTTCCAAATTACTAATTATGTTACTGAAGTTATCCAGACTATACCCAGACTTAAGAAATACAGGAAAATAATTTTTTATCTTGTCAAAAATACAAATTGCCCGATCTGTATTCCTTTAATTCACTTAAGATATTTTCCATCCCATCTTTCTGCTGTTCTAAATAACACAGCACAGATCATGTTTTCTGTTCTTGGATATAAATTTTACTCCTACATATTCCACTCACTTTTCTTCCCATGCTTTAGAGAAGTAATCTTTGCATATTCCCATTTCTGCAGCTACTTTTGATATTGTCTTCATGGCCATGCTGATGGGGTCACAAACAAGATCATTTTGGAGTGAGTGTGTCAACACATAGATCTTGTACATAAAGGCTGGGAAACAGCCTGATAAGCAATGAGAGTACCTGTATTTGTCACTATTTCTACAAGGTATTGCTTTGTGGGATCAGAATAGTTATAGCCTTAATTTTGCATATATGTAGAACTAATACACTACTTTGATTTTCTATGCTCAGATATACTCAAGCTATTCAGTCACTTCAAATTTATTCCAGAGCACTTGAAAACAGAGTTTAGTCTGTAATTTTATCTTTCCAGTGATGATCTAATCCACAAATGAAGCTACAAGTAATTGCATTTAAAGATTTTTCATATTATATAAATTCCATAGTAAAAGTCAATGACTGTAAAATATATGAGTTAAAATTGATAGAATACTTGTAATTTATTAATAATCAGGTAATTTGTTTATTACCTAGTCTACCTTGAATTTTTGGAATTAAAAGAGAGTGAACTTTAAGAGAAGAAAAATTACACTATCTAATTTCTTTTTTATACAAGAATTGTAAATCTCAAGACTAACTAACCTGTGTTGTTTGTAGAACCTGTTAAGCAATGGTCAGTTAATATTTTAATAAATATTAATAAATTATGACCACCAGTAATTATAGTGATCATAACAATTTTGTATAGGTCATACATATTACTCATATTTAATGCACTAATTTTCATTTTTTATGTATAATTGCAATCCAAAGAGATAGGTACTGCTTTTAGTGTTGAAGGATGCACTCAAAAAATAAAGAGCTTGTCTGGTATGCCATGATCTGAAGCTACATGTAAAAACCTCAAGATTTGTTAATCTTTAAAGCTGTGCACAGAACAGGGATATTTTATCTGCTGTCCTGCATCCTCAGGAAAAAAAAATCCTACATGTTTCTGAAGTGTGTTGCTTTTAGTTTGACCACCATGAGCTTCATCTGCACTTGTAAAAGCTGATGTAATAGATGTTTGTATTTCATACAACCATCTCCCAAGTGAGCCATAGGGGTTAATCTGAAGATTAGTATCTCAAATCCCAGCATTTTCCATATAGTTTTCAATTTTAAATTGTATGCTGTTATTGGCAGTCTCCTTTCCTTTCACTTCTTATTAATTTTGATTTTTGGAAGGGCTGCAGCAGTATCTGAATGACAGCAAAGGTATGTGCGTAGAAATTACGTAAGTGATTCTGGCTGGGTTTATGTACATATTTATGTAAACATGTATTTTCACAAAACCTCACTATAGACATGGTGAGCATATGCGATCCTTTATATTTTTCCTTTCTATTCAGAATCTCACAAGGTCATCTACCTTTTGAACTTTGTAGTATATTGAACATCTGTCTAACTTAACAGGTTTTACTGATGAACTTAGATAATTTTTGTAAAATGGTATTTTCAGGTGGAAGTTCAGGGAAAATGAAAGCCAACACATAATTCACAAATGTACTTCACAGAACAGCAAGAAATAAATGCATCTTTGCAGTCCTGGCTCCATGTCAAATTTTCAGCCGATTACTTGGCCAAAGAAAGAGAGCCTAGGTGTGTCTCTGATGCTTCTGCTAATCTGAAGTTTTTTTGCGGGGTTAAAGTTGTTCTTGAAACATAAACAGGATCTTCCTGAGGGCTGTATTGGATCATTTTGAAATGAAAACAATAATACACTTAAATATTTTACTGGAGAACATAAAAACAGTTTAGCCTTTTATCTGAATTTCAAAGATCACCAGTTTATATTAGAATTTTCAAAATAGTATTTGGTTTTATCCCTGTGTCTACTGGTATCTTCTCCTTCTCTTTTCCTAATGGCTCTCTAACCAACCAGAAAAGGTACAGCAGTATCCAAAGGCTGGACAGCAAAAAGAGTTCAAATTGGAAATAAATGTACTATTTAGACACTGAGATTAATTAGTCCTTGGAACAGTTTAATTGTGATATATTGTCTGTTGCTTTGTTTCTTTTAATGGAGTCCACATACTTTCAGAAAAGAAAAATGTGACTACAACTTGTGAAGCACAAGCCATTTCCAGAATTTCTGGGCAAATGCTAGGATATGCAGCAGGCAGGATGCCAGACTTGGTAACTAAAACACCTCCTTCAGATGTCAAAACCAATACAAATGCCCTTCTATTATTTTGTGACTCTCTTCTCACTTCTCCTGTTATTTTCCCAGATGTTTTAAGTACTTCTTGCAATGCTTTACATCTCAGGTGAAAAGGAATCACTTACTGGCATACTAAAAACACAGTGGGATTCTCATGGGAGATGATAAAGCATGATTGTACTGTAGGCAGAGATAGCATAAAACTCTTCCTTACATCCTCACCTGACTCCCAACATTTGAACCTTATACTCCAATGGCATCTGAGATTCCTAAGAGAAGGGAGTAGTTTGCTGGGTTATCAAAGATACTTGCTTCAGACATTCTCTGAGCTGTTTATCTGCTAAAGGGGATTGATGAATTTCTGTATTGTGGTGTGGTGTTTTTGTTTCAGTTTTATGTTATTTTATTTATTTTATTTTTCTCCACATAGATGTTAAGATCAGATTCTGGTCTAAGCTAATAGGACCCTTCTTTGAGCCAGCAAAGGCCAAGATATGATTTATGACCTCGGTGGTGGAGCAGCCAGTCTCAAGAACGTTAATGCAGTGTGTAAGGGTCTGGTTAGTGCTGCTGAGGGGAAGGGCAGGAGGAAGCCTCCCCCGAGAGCTGTGAGGCACAAGGAAGGAGTTATGAACTACAACAACTGTGATTATCTATTATCAATTATTAATATAGCCACATGGCATTTTCTCAGGAATTTTTTCCAACTAAAAGGAAATCCAGAAACATTAAGTTTTATGTTTTCATTCTTGTCTTCAGCCTAGTCACTGAAGCTGGTGTAGGTGTAGGGACAGAAAGGTGAAACCCTGCTCTGTTCCAGTTCTGGCTGCTCAGCCTGCCAGGGCTCTCGCTAATACACAGATGCCACTCTCTCCATTACAGTAGTTAAACTGTCAAAAACTAAAACAAAACAAAAAAAAAACCCACCAAAAAAAAAAAAGAAAAAAAACCAACAACAAAAAAACCCAAACAAAAACAAACAAAAAAAACCCCTGACAAAAATTAGAAGGAACATGGGGTTTTTTGCCTCAGTTAGGGTGATTTGCTGCAATGCAGGCACACGTTCTGCATAATACATCAGAGTTGTAGCACAGGAGTGTTAGCACAAATGAAGAGTCCCATTTTTACAAGATATGTAATTTGGCTCACATCCAAATAATCACACGAATAATAAGAGAAGAGCTAAGTGGGGAAAAAAAGCATCCCACAGGCCTTCTAAAAAATGCACACTTACCATTGCTATGCTATGTACTGTGAACGGAGAGGTCTGTCACAACCAGACTTATAAGCAAGCAAAGGTTATTCCACAGATAAGCAGTTAGTACAATGAAGGTTTTTTTGAGGAAAAAGATAAATCAATATTTATGCTTGCATCACTGTATTCTATATGAGATAGCAAATTCAGCACACTGGATGGAGCTAAGAAGTTAATTCTGGGTTTTTTAGTATTATTATTATTATTCTGTAAGAATTACTGCAGTAGATCAGACAAAAGATCCACATCTTATCCCTAGAAAATGCTTCATCCATCTTCTTAACACCCACATCCCTGAAATTCATATTTTTTTTAAAAAAAAGAGATAAGTCAGTGGATAAGGGGGATTGATGCCTTATCTGACAAAATGACCAAAGCTTGAACACATGCAGTCTAATTGCTCCTTGCTAACTCTGCAAGCCTGACTATAGCCTCCCTCCCCTCCTTCCATCTACCTACATTTAAGCATGAAATGGCAGCATCTCATGAAAGTCTTTCCTCTTGGGTAATGTGGAGATATGAAGACAATTTTTGCCATATTAATTTCCCCCTTCCCTGAATCAGTAAAAGTACAATAGAGGAAACACCAGTTAAGTTATTTTAAGAAGAATCAACTTTCATGTTGTAAACCTTGGATTAAAGAAATTAATTAAAAAAAAAAAATAATATACTGTATGTCATAGGTTTGGGTAAGGAAAGAGGCAAACCAGAAGCAGGTTATCACTGAGATTGTTAGGAATAAAATAAGGTACTTTGTAATTGAAGTATTCTTGCCATATTCTTAAGCCTTTATTCCAAAAAGTATCCTCATGCAAATAGAATAAATCATATTGCAAGCTTTTCAGAAATGCCATTTTCAGACTCTACCTTCTGATGATTACTGTTCTCTTTTTTCTGTAAAGTTCTATAGAGAATATATTTTAATTAGCTTCCACTTGATACCACTTCATACACACTGCCCAGATTTGACCCAGTGTCTGATCATATAGAATGCATTACAAAAGAACTGGTCATTTGAGTGCTTTAATATAGCTTTGCATTAATATGAGACATCATTTAGACAAGGCATTAAAAGTGTTATTTTAATGACTGAAGTGTGTAGGGTGGGAAGAAGCTTAATCTTTATAGGAAGAACAATTTCAATTAGCTCTAAAATATTAATTTGTTGGTATAACTATATACTCTAATGTATTTGGCTACAAAAAAATCTAATGAATAATACATTGCTAGATCCCGGTCTAATTCCTGTGTTGTAACTAATACTGTCAGTTGAAACAAGGAAAATAGTCTTTTAACGTTCATGATTTTGATTGGGATGCATTTAATCTGATTGCATATAACAACAAATTTTGTTCAGCATAATTTGACAAGGTAGCATAAACAAGGAAAAGAGCACATGGCTATTGGGCTATTGAAGTGTTCATAAATATAACGACAATATTTGTTTCTGGAAAGTGGATGTCTTTTTTGTTTATCCAGTGAATTTAAATACAATATGATTGACAGGAATATGGTATCTACCTGTGGAAAGCATGAAGACTTTATCATAAAATACCTGTTCTGTTAATCCCTAATGTTCTGTCTGAGAAGCAGATATATTGTCCTTATGACTTCTGCTAGTCCATAATTTAATTTCTTAGCCTTATATATCCCATTTCTTATGGCTGGCAGCACTTCTCTCTACTTGAGAACTTCAGAACTTACAAGAGAACTTCTCATGAAATCAGTGGGAATATCATAGTTAAAATCGTTGAGTGCTGAGAACACCTTATGTGCCAAAAGCATATCTAAGGCTTTAGGAAGTAGATACAGCTTTAGAATTTCACCATTTTTCTTAGAACATTTCTAATTCTTCTCCAAGGATGTAGAATTGCATTGTAGCTTGTTAACTGTACAATACTGGGATAGAGCTTTCTCCCAAGACAGTCAATTCATAACATCACCTATGCCAATGCTGATGATTTTACTGGCAAAAAAGCTTAATTTTATGAAGTTCAAGTCAATTTTATTTCACTTTGGTGTCAGAATTGGTCACAGATGGTTTTGGGAAAGAGTACTGTGATCTTGCTACTGCAGGATTTTTTTGCTCTTCATCCCCTGAAAGAAGTGAAATGTTCAGCTTCTGTAAGTGTGCAGTTGTATTAAAGCCTCCGAGGTGACACTCTTGAATTATCCTGTGTTCCCATACCACTCTAACAGAATACCTATGAACAACGTAGTGCACACCTTCTTAGTGTTTTAAAGCATCAATGCTGCTTATTTAAGTAGTCACACTGAGAAAAGAGTCCCTTGCTTTTGCTCACAAAAGAATGGAGGCATCTGGTGTCCAGACCTGATTATAGGTATTTCATTTATAGAAGGAAATGTGATTTCAGACATACTTTGGTGCCAAGAATTTCCTGTTGTCTGTTCTCCAGGTCAGCATGCCAGATCAGTCCTCAGATGCACTATTTTTTTTCTGACTGACTGAGCCATGAGTTGTTATGTACCTTTCTTAGTCCCCAAGTCACTTGCTAGAATCAGCCATCTAAATTGGAGACAGCTAAGGCTCTCCAGATACCATATTTGAATGTTTGAGGTATTTGCTTAGTCTATTTTATACCATCATTTCACAACAAAATTAAAATAAATGTTTAATAAAACAAATGGGAATCAAAGTAATAATTTCTTTCATTAATAATAGTTTCAATTTCTTAGTTTGCATACTCTGGGATAAAAATGCTTCATTTCTTAGTTTTGGGAGCCTACTGCTTTTTCCTTTCTCTAGAAAAAATGACAGAAAGTTAAATAAAAAAAAACCCAACCTAAGAATCTTCTAAAAGAAGAGAAACCTATTAGCAGTTTCAGAAACTAGGTAAAAGAATGCTTTTGTAATAGATTTCATGCAGCAGTTGGCATTGGCAGTACTGCAAAAAGAGATGTATTCTGTCGTGCTCTGTTTGATCAAGTGCTAAACCCGTGTGATCAATAGAGAGACAGATGTCGGGTGCAGATGGCGATGCCGTGATACCTGGGGCAGAGTGGGCCTGCCAGAATGACAGAATGGGAACAAGGAAGAGCAGCAATGCAACAGAATGTGACAAATGAAATTAGGGTTTATACTAGTCGATAATTTACAGCTAATAGAAAGTGACAGAATTTTTCAGCATACAGCACATTTACTCTCGCAATACGATAGTCAATGCATTTTTCATGCAAAACAATAGGAGCTGCTATGAAGACTTGGCTCTGGCTATATGTATTTTGTTACATTGCAACTTGTACAATTGATATTTAAACAAAGCTAGTAACATCAAACTTCAAGTAAGCACCAAGTGTATGAAGCAAGACTGTATTTTCAAGTTTGAAATGAGTCCATCTGATACTCAGACTGTGTAACAGACCTCTAACAAGAAAATGAAGACATTATTACCTGTTCATATGAATATAAAGCAGAGATCACCACAGCCATGAAAATAAACATTCAGTGGCCCTTGTTATTTGGAAACTGAGTTTATCGTCTATTTCGTTCTTTTTATTAATTATAATGATGGAGTGAGTACAATGAGCTTTCTTTTCTCCCCCTCTATGAATTCCAATCTAAAATCCATAGTTAATGCACGTGGCAGCTTATTGTGTTTTACTTTATGCTGATATAATTCAGAGTAGAATGATTGGTAGCTTAGGGTTATACTCTTTCTGTTAAAGGTTAATATCACTTTTATTTCCTTTTCTGGCTTTCCTGAGTTTCATAAGCTGTGTATGCATGAGTGTATATGTGTATATATATAAAGAAAAATATATGCACACACATATATATAAATGTAAATACATATATATGGAATTTTAATATATTCAAAATTAATCACACACTCTTCCATTTCATTTTCCAAGTTTACCCTCTTGCCAACTCTAAGAAAAACAGCAATCCCATCCTATAAAAAACGAAGGCTATGAAAGTCGTATTTATGACTGAAAATGTAATGTAGTGGTCAAACCTTTTATTGTGCAATTTAACATTTTCTATTTTCTGGGCAAAATTAATAGATATTTTATACATTACATTTTTTTATAATAAAAGAGCAGTTATGGTCTATTCTGCAGACTTGATTTTCATCAGTTCTGAGTAATGGGTCTTCCTTTAACAGCCTGTAATATGGCATTCAGCAAGACAAACTCTGAATCTGAACCAAAACATAAAAATCCATCTTGCCCTTCTTTTCCTGCTACCTCCTACTGCTCAGCTTGATATATTTTTCACACTTAAAGGTAAATATCTCTTATTGCTGATGTCACTTGATTTTTAGGGTAAAATCTGAACTTAGTTTGGACACAGTAAACACAGAAAATCACCATTATGAACACCAATGCCTTTCCTTCAGGCCTCTGACAATCTACCCAGCTATCTTTCACACTCATTTCTATGGTATGTTAGTTCCAGTGGACAGTCATTTTGACTCAATGTCATGATATTCACACATAGGTGAGAGAAGACTTTTTCATGTAATCTTTCTTTCTGAAGCTGTGCAAATATTATGGTTACATAGACCACAGTTAAACTTTCATCAGTAATTCCTTGGATAATGGTAGTTTGACAAAGACAACTTTATAGGCTGCTGATATGTATGTTTTTTAATAAAACAGTGCATTTTCTTGGTTTTTATGTGCTTTTTGGCAACATGAATTTGTTGCTTTTCCCATGCTTACAGACAGCATGTATCTTTTTTTTCTCCCTCGGAATGTGATTATTTGCAAAAGGTTTGGGCACCAATGAATACTGTCTTTCCTTGCAAATTCAGGGTTTCAAATACATTCATTTAGTCAGAGAATGAGCTCCTATTCTTCATCCCATTTTCCCTACATGAAATATGGCACATACAGTTGGAATTTTACAGGTATGACAAGGAAGAGTAAATATGTTCACACTATGTTCAGCATTTGTGTATTTGCCACAGGTGACAGATATTGAAAATGTATCATACAATTTTTATACTTTGATTGATTGTTTCTATGAAACAAGTTTTAGGGAGTATGCTAGAAACTTGCCATTGTTACCAATCCACAGTAGTGGTGAAAACCGTGCTGAAAGACTTATCTCCAAAATGTCTAATACAAACACCTGTACTTGCTTCAGCTTTATCTAATACACTAAGCCTGCATTTAGTAATAAGCTATTAACCTTGAAACTCAAACATCATACCAAGGATAGTGTCATGCACAAAAGAGAACATAATTTTCTTGGTAATATATTCTTCCCTTCTCCAAAGTTGTAGCCAAGCAAAACAGAAGAGACAGCAGGTCTTCTCCTCTGAGCACTGGCACGGTGGTATCATCTTGGAAAGCCAAGCTGGGAGAAAAACAATCATCTGTGATATTGAGAGTGGCATGTTTCAGGTGCCATTAATCCACACATGTGTGCCCCAGCTGCTACACTGGCTGAAAGGGGCTTACCTGTTGAAAGAGATCCTCTATCCAGTAACTTAGGGAGTTGAAAAAGAATGAGCAGATGTATCAGCAGGATCTGGCACCAGATTAAAAAACAAATTAGGACCAGAGGTTTCTTATGACTCTCTTGGCTACAGGTTTAGGTCCGTAGAAGGGATAACACTTTATGGAGTTAAAAGCATTCTCAGAGATTTATTTTGATTCACACAGAAATTCTGCTAGTAGACTAGCAGGTTGTTCAAATGGAAATTATGTGAAGAATTTCTTGTAGAAAACTTTGGTGAGCAAAACAGTATTAAATATTCATTCTCCAGTCTTCTATGACCACCTAGAAACTTGTTGAGCATTTTCAAGTAGCTTCTCAAGCACTGAAAATGTGCATTGGGTATACAGTTAACTGAAAAGTTCTTAGTATGTCTGAAGCTATATATATCATAACTGTCTAATATTATAAATTATCTGTATGCTCACATTGTGGAGCCTTTTACCATTAGTATGATTTTATGGCTTAATGCATAGTTATGTTATCCCAGGTGTGACATGCTATGTCCCTTTGTACGCTGTGAAAGCTGGAAGTACCAAACAGCTCTATTTCAGTGACACTACACAGCTTTATCTGAGCCCCAAAGGCAACCATTCAATTGTATGAGACTAGATTTCTAATTTAAACACATCTAAAGATCTTTTGCTACAGATCACAAAAGCCTACACAGTTTTTAGAACAAGACAGAGGCTGTCAGTTTGCCATATATGAAAGCTCAGTGCACCCAGATCTTGAGTACTGCGTGCAGCTCTGATCACAGCTGAGGAAGGGCAACTGAAGTGATCAAGGGAGCAGCTATCTTATGACAATAGACAAAAAATCTGAGACTTCTCCATCTGGTGAAGAGAAAGCTGAGGGGGAAATTTGATACAGGCTTAGAAAATCTTGAAGCTGGTGGATAAAGTGAATGAAGAACTGTTATTCGTCAAATCCTGCAGTGCTACAGGAACCTAGGAGAAGAACAATTTAAAACAGATTATCACGGCAGCGAGTTAACTCTCTGAACTTGATGCCACAGGAGCCTGCAAAAGCAGACAGTATCAGCAGGTTCAGACAGAGATTGGACAAATTCATGGACAACAGATCTGTGAATGGTACTAAGAGGATGTATCCGCTAACATTCCTAATCCATGTGCATGCTTGGGAACTCTTAGGGGAACGAACTGCAGAAGGAGGCCAAGTTCTCATCTTTTTACTAAATAACATTGCCTGTTGTTACTCTAGAGAAAGAATCTGAGATAGACAGACCCCCCTCCCCACACACACTGTTTCACCAGGGTATTTTTTATCTTTCTAAAGATGATGCAGTAGCACAGAGACTAGAAAGAGAAGTCATTTTCCTATGAAGAATATCAGACAGCAGGAGTGCTTCTGAGTTGTGTGTTTTACCAGAACCATTAGTAAAGGAGACCCTTTAAAGACTTTGCAAGGAGGGGTAATAAGCAGAATTGTGTTTAATTCTTCAAAGTATTAATTCTTAAAAATCACTTCAGATTTTAGAAGAAAATTTTGTAAAAAGATAATTTTCATCTGTCATTTGACCTTCAAATTGGGCTATTAACTGTGATTAGGCTGTGATAGGAAATGAGAAAGATGTGTGTTTCCTTCAGCAAGCACAAAACACCAGACACTAATGCTGCAGTGTGAATACAGGCACCTGGACAGGGTGCCTAGAGATCAAAAAGCCAACCAAAGGTTTTAATTGTCATATATATCAATACAGTATTCCTAACAGTTGGGTTGCTACCCAGAGCATCTTTCTGCAGAATATTGATCACTGCCATATTCTAGAGTCTTTCCTTCATCACTTGCATTTTGATGGCACCTATATCATGTTAAAACTGGCATATCTCCTTTTCAGCAGGCACAATTCCACCTAACAGATGGCCATGATGATAGACATGCCAAAGAACCAGTATGTGTATCAAGTTTGATTATTAGGGATGAAATTCCTATCCAAGAACGTTTGAGTGGCATTCTGCACCAATCGTCTGAACCTATTGGTATGGGTTGAAACAAATGCTGTTTCGCTAAAGTCAAGGGATGTGTTAACTACAAAATAGGGAGATGAGGACTATGTAATTTAAGGTCTTGGTAAAATGGAAGTAAGGGCTATTGCTTCTGGATCACTCACTCCACTCTAGCAAGATTCAGTCACAATGCGAATCATTAACTTCGACTGCCTATCCAATGGCACAATTCAGTGCTTCTGGTGTACTTCCTAGTAAATAGTTGTTCTTTTTCAAATGACATTTTAGCTGGCCAGCATAGATCTCACTGCACCACAGACAGTGCAAAAATCTGCTGAAAGAAGAGCTGAATCATAGACAGTTGGAACACCAAGCAAAAGCTTATGAAAGCTGAATTGCCCATCTCCTAACAGAGACTCCTGTTGTCATACGGTATGTTGTGCTGTACCTGTTTTTCACCACAATGCAAAACTGTCACATATTCCATAATAGATACCTCATTTTAAAATAGCAGACACTGTAATGACAGCAGAAATATTTTAACTGATTTAAACCAAAATTTGTATGTTGTGAAAAGATTATATTACCAAGGTACCCGCTCTTAATTGTGTCAGAGGCAAATATGAATCTTGGGTGTCCAAAAAGGCATCTAATATTCACATGTCTTCCCTCTGAAAGAAATCACTGTGATGCATAAACAAAATCTTAGAATGTAAAATTGTTAACTAGAATTTCTGTTAAATATATCTACTTATATTTAGTGGTACTTTATTTCTTTTTTAGTTAATGATGAATAAGATTTTTAATTTTTTATTTGACATATATTTTTACCAAATTGCTGCTAAGGCATCAACATTGATTTCTTTCATATTTCTTCACTTTTTTGTACTTGTGTTTTGCATTTTACATACAGAAGAAAGGGTATCAAAGGCTCCAACTAGGTGGATTTCACAGAGTTTGCAAAATGGGACTTTGTCATTAATTTTCCATTTGAAATCAAAACATGTAATCTTGCCTACAGATGTCCATCCATTATTTATATTGGTTTATCATGGTATAGCAATACCAGACATTTATTTGACTGATCTAGTGGGCAATCAAATGCAGTTTTTTTGATGAGGCAATAGTAATTATGATTTAACCTTTCTGATTCAAAGTCATCAATGCACTTCACAATGCTTTGTGGATGCATTAAGCTATAAATTACACTCGTGGAGTCTATATGGTATGCTGATTGAGGTTAGCAGATTGTTCCCCTAAGATCTCACTCCCTGGCAGGTGTGCAGAGGCACCCGGCAACCCAACCATTACTGGCCTTTTTAAGCTAGTACTGCACACCCATGATCTGTGACTGCTGAACAGATTTAAGATGTGTCATTTGCAAATTGTGTAAAAACTGTTGAGCAAAAGTAGTTAAAAAATCTTTTCCTAATTATTATAAACACAAGCCTTTCAGAAGACTAGAATTAAGATATGTTATGGGGGATTTTATTTGAGTTTTTCTTCCTCAGAATAATTTTTTTTTCGTTTATTAGTATAAGGGCACAGCTCAATAAGAGGATTAAAATAAGTTAGAGATTGGGTTACTTTGGCAGCGGCAAATTGAAATTGAACTTCATGACTCTACCCTGTGCCTTTTGCAGAAGGAAATAAAACCTGCAAAAGTAAAGGTTCCCATTGCTACTTTTGCCACCATTTTTCTCTAAGGAATGTGAGGAGGATGTTAGAAGCTGTGCATAAAGGGCTCATTCACTGCCCACAGCTGGCCCAGTCTGCTGGCTGGCACTGCCTGCTTTCAGAGTTGCCCAGTGTCTTGTGGGAATCTCTCACTGGAGAGGAGTTTGCATCCCTAATTCTCTCTTGGTGTGGCCAGTACCCATCTTTTTTAGAGGCATTCTTGGGATTTTTTTTTTTCCAGAAAAGCCTTGATTTTTAGCATGTCTGCCTCTCTTAACTATTTTCTTCACTGACAAGCTCTGTAATGCTCCACGGTTAAATGTAGGTGCACTGATTTCATTGAGGCATCCAGAGAAACCAATGCTGAAATTAGAGAAGAGAGATCCTATTCCATTTTTCCAGTACCAAATCTTAAACAGTGAAATATAGCTTTAGAAATATTATTAGGTATTATTTGAAAATTTTTAAAAAGGGACTATTTTGTCACAAGATTTGCAGGATGGTTGTTGAAGACAGATGGATTTTTTTTTTCCCAAATAAAAGAGCAGTTAAATAGAAGCTAGGTCAGTCAGATAATTTATTTGATAAGCAATGTTTCTTGTTTAATGGTAATTCTTTAAGACCAGTATGCTTAGTCAAGCATCATTTTTCATCATGAAGTGTTATAGTTAGAAATGCCACTGATAGATAAGTATTCAGTATCTGTACACATTTCTAAGATCAACATATCCACTTTACATGTCTTTACAAAGTTAATTTTGTGCTCTGTGTCTTCCTTGTGAAATTACAATTTACATTTTGATTCACCATAAAATTTAGTTCAAACTTTTCCTACTATTTCGTTCTAGAGATCCGTCTGCTTTTATTTAACAGATGTCCTTTGATCTCAAGGAGACAATTGCTGTTTTACTACTTTAATGAAGCTTGTATTATTATAGGCAAAATGAATATTAGACCAAATGGTAGTAGAAATCCCAGAGGGAAACATGCTTCTCTGTCTGGATCTTGGAAAAGCAGAGTAATTCATTTTACTCACTGATTATATTCAATAAACCCATATTCCCTGTTTTTATTTTCTTTTTTTTTTTTTTTTTGTTACTATTATGAGACAGTATTTCTGTTCATTAGATTGAAGGTACTAGTCACAATTCCTGTGTCACAAGTGACACATTGGACAGTTCTTAAGTGTTACTGAGAAGAGATAATCTGTTAAAGGAGGTAGATGTTAAAAATAACACTTTATTTATACTTTTAAGTAGCTAATGCTCATTTCTTACCTGTGCTTTCAACAGACATCAGTCTGGATCATGTGTCACTGCCTTTTAGACCCTTATTTCCTGGAAACTAGGAGGGATCAGATTTAAAAGTGACATTTCATAAAGGAAACAGCAGGGGATGGACACACATGGAGAATAGAAAGAAACAGAAGATAAAGGTACTGGAAGTCAAAAATTAGTTACACATTTGAGAAAGGAGGGATGTGGAGAACACAAATTACAGGAATTTTAGCAGCACATATACTGTCCCCTTTCCCTAGCATGACATGGCAGTAAGTGGCCACAAACCATGGGATCTATTAATAGCTTTGATAATTGTTTTTGTTCTTTTGACTGTTTTTCTTCCTATACAATCTAGTTTAGACACAGACTCAACTTCAGGGACAGTACTGATGGTTGCACCACACTGCTAGAATGAAGGTTTAATTCACAAGTAACTCTGGGCATTACATCATTCTATAGAAAAATGCATACACAGCAACTGAGAGCATGTTGTAAGGACATGCTAAGGTCTGCTGCTAGATGTCATCACAATAAAAAAAGGCTGCTCAAAAAAAGGGCATAGTTTGACTAGAGCAGTGGCAATTATCTCAGTATAGATCGATCTGACAGCCAGAAAGATACTGGTTCTTAGGCAGATGTGCAAACATGAGTAGCTTCACCTATCTGATCTCTGACTCCGTTCTACATCTGAATCCTGAAGCAACACAAAAGACAGGGAAAGGGGAACTCTTCAATCAACACTAAGGAGTGGGGGAAAAACCCATAATAATTATTGCTTTCAAAATTATCATTAAGCAAAACTGAACCATCTCAAAATATGAAAAACTTCCAAGAGTTAAGAACTGGTAACCCTGGGAATCAAAATGTGGCCAGGACTAGTGATAATGTGGCCCACTTGAACTATTTATCTTCTGGATACAATGTGGAATTCTTTATAATACAGGTAAAATAACTTGGAAACATTTGGTGCCTGTGAGCAGAAAAGATAAATATTTTGTCAATTCTTAGTACAAGGTATACTTTTATATTTGGTAGGATAAAGAATTTGATTTCTTTTTCTGCTACATTTCTTATAAAGTTATGTTAGAGAGCAAATAGGAGCTATGAACAAAGATTTCAAGTGATGAGCTGTCCCATGCCTGTTTACAAGACAGGATTTCATTTTACACAGAGTTCTCTATAGCAACTTTTTAAAATTTAAATTAGAAACATGGCCAGCAATGCATGCAAAATGTGCATTCATTGTAGTAAACTACAAAAATATTGCTTTTATGCAATGAGAATGCCATTGTAGAATTTTAAAAGGCATAGAAATAAAAGACTCTGGATTGGAGTGATTTAAACAAACTCACTAGGATATAGTAGATGATTAAAATACAATCTATAATTACATTACACTGGTATCAGGTAAGGATAAAAGCCTATAAATACACTGGGGTCAGGGTAAGCATAAAAAATGAAACAGTTATTTGAATAATCTGAGATCAAGTTGCAGTAATTAAAAATGAATGTATTATTCAAATGAAGGAATTAGGTTACAACACTCCTCATATGAAAATATTATTGTGACAGACTGAAATAAGTTGGAAGTGATTTTGATAAAAAATTGGGGCAAGAAATATAATGATGTACATTGGGGAAAAAGTAGACAATCTATGCGGATGAGAGTATTTGCAGCTCCTCCTTCAAATCCCTCATCAAAACTCATACCTTTCAGCTGGCCTCCAAGAATTATCCACTATCCCCTGCCTCCTTCTGGACATTGCTCTTTCAGATACACAGATCAATCCATTAAAAACTAAACATGCTGTAGCTAAGGACTCTACATGCACTCACAAAGGAATTAATGGGATCTGCACCCACTAGCAGGCATATTGCTTAATCTACCCCACACATTGCTGTTTATCCATTTTCATTGCCATTACCCAGGTCATTTCTGTAATTTGTCTCCTGTTCTTTCTTTGTCATCTCCTGTCAGTTTGGAAGCCAAAGTCTACACATAAGACTGACACAAAATGGTGTTATTTATGTAAACAGTTGATGGCTACTTGCAGATTAAGTACTTGTTACTATAAATAAAGGTTCTTGAAATCTGACCTTTCCATGGCAAACTCCTTGGGGCAGGGACCTGTCTGGAGGTGCCTTGAATATGTAAACCAAGGATATTTAATTATTAATAACAATTAATAATGAAAGAATACAGAAAGCAACTTGGTGGTTTTTTCAGGTAATAGCTTTCGTATTCCTTATGTTAATTAGCTTTTACACGTGTGCTTTGAGAGCCCTTTCGGAGCGGCTCTTTGCCATTGCCTGTAGCAGGACAGCTGAGAGCTGCTCTGCAGGTGCCCATATGCCCATCAGTGGACCCATTTGAAATTCCCCCAGATAAGGGAATGATTGCACGTTAGAAGTCAGAGCAAGATCAGGAGTAGATTTCTTCATTTTTGCCCAGTGAATGCTGCCTGAAATTCTCCTCAAAACTTTTCTAGCATCTACAAAAGTCTATTGAGAAGATAATTTAACTCACTTAAAATATGCCCAGCTATGCCCTCTTAAATCCTTAGTTGATCCTTTTATATTCATATAGTATATTTAAGCCTTTCATTCTTACCTGTTAAATCCTTCATACTTTTCTTTTTTAGTCTTTTTTGTCTTCTCCTCAAAATGCTGTGTTTGCTTTCCACAAAAGTGGTTGTTTGTTCATTTTATATCTTTTTCTTCTGCAAAGACTTGTGCATTTCTCAATAGGTTGTTCATGCTTCAGCTTCTTTGTGGTATAACTCTTTTCTTTAAATTCTCACTCAAATATATTATCTCGATTATCTTATATATCACTTCCATTTCCAGAGAACTGAATCTATCTATTAGATATAGATCAGCTATCTGAGTAATATTTAAAAGGCAGTTATACATAGGGGACTTCAGATCAAGAAACTGAATAGTCTTGAATGACCTGTCAAAACCAGCCAAATAAAGCTCTCTTTTTAAAAAAAAAAAAAGTTACAACTACAGCTACTTCCATTTCTCCAGCATTTTTCACTCTTCACCTGTCTGTGCAGTTAATTCAGCTAATAATACCATGAACAGGTAAATGAGCAGGGAGATAAAATGTTAATTCAGATTCAGAGAGATGACTTGTGTAGAACTATCCTGAACTGATAACTGAAGGATGCAAGGCAAAGTATCTCATGCACAGCTTGCACATCTCTGGTGGTGCCATTAAGTAATGTGCTCAGAGCAGCTGCAATGTACCTGTGCAACGAAGTCTTCAGCTTTAAAAATAACTATCTGTTTAGGGGAATGTCACCCCAGCAGACTGATCACAGTAAAGGCTTGAGAGAATTCTTGTAATGGCCAGTAAGTCAGGTAGTGGCACGTGTATATATGTGCTACAGTGTATGTGTTACCTGACTGGCTTATAGATTGACAATAATCAGTTAATATTTTATCAGTTTGTGTTTAATGAAAACTGAGAATGTGGGGTGGAGTACAGCACTGAAAGTAGATGGGAAAGAAAATGAAAAAAGAGAATTAGACAGGAAGAAGTTACCAACTGAGAACCCCCTAGCTAAAAAGACTTAAACATAGAATAAGAAGCTGCACTGAAAGGCATTTTATGTTGTTATGTCAAGCACTATTTCCATGGACTGGGGAAATGGGTCTAAACTGTCTCTCCTACACATGGGCAATATTTTCCATTATGAAGATAGACACTAAATCCTGTTTCCACTTCCAGGGCATAGAGAGCATTGATTTTTCCGGTGTCTTAATAAAGAAGTACGAGGACACATTTTTTGAGATAGGATAGTATAGGATCATCTGCTCAGAACCAAGGAGAAACACATTAAGGGAGAGAGTAAAGCAGTATTTTAGTGATTCTGAGTTGTAGATGCAGATGGTTGTCCATGTGAGTGCTAACTTTTAGCAAAACAAAAAGATATGAGACAGTGAAGCATCTCCAGCAGGTTGTGGATATTGTGAGGTTCACTGCTTGTAAACTGGCTGGCGTTCAAGAGACTGTGTTTGGGTCTCAGTCATACGTAGGTTAGGCAATGATGAACTGCATTTTTCCCTGGTGCCAGATTGCATTCCATTCCCATACCCCAGAGAGATTCCAAGTTGTTCATTATACTTTGTCCTGGTTAAAAACGAAGAGAGGTAGTAGATAACATTTAGTGTCCAATACGACTGGCCAGAGAAGTGCAGCGATGGGTTCATTGGGGGAGAGGGTGATCATGAGAACAGCCTTATCAGCAGGGTAGATTTCCAAGCAGACTGGGAGGCTTGATAGGTAATTGCTGCCAGTTCTTTCATTCTGCTTCGTAAAAAATTCTATTCCCGGGAGCATCCCAAACATTTAATAGAACTTTTCTTTAATCTCTGTGACCCCTTTACTGAGAGTAGCCTCATACCATTCCTCTTAAGATTTTGTGCAGTTCTAAGGGGCCAGCCAGGACACAGGGGTTCATGGCAGCACTACAGGGCTAGGAGAATTTCACCTCGGTGTGTAATCCCTGCTCCTCCAAAAGCCAGATAGTTCTTCAGGGATCACTGCATGCTTGACATCAAATTTCTTCATTACTCTCATAAGACAGAGATAAGTGTTCAAAGGTTTCCACAAACTTTTAACATCACGGTTCCCACATGTTTCCATGGGAGTCACGCACCCTGGAATGCTGTTTTTGCTCAGCAACAGAAATATTATGAAGTGGCTGATGTTGGATAGTTTCCAGCACTGGCTGCATCTTTTCACTCTCCAGTTTTGCAGGGGAATGATTTAGGTAGAAATAAGCACCTTTGTGGTTGTAGGTAAGCACAGGTGATTTCTATGAACATCTTATAGGCAGGAGCAGGGAAACATCACCCTGTGCTGTCTTTGCCATCTGGCTGCAGATGTGGGGTGCCAGGCCAGAGGAGGGTGACACAGTCCCATACTGGTGTGTTACACCTTTGATCTGCTCAAAAATTGACCCTCCTGAGGGCTTCAGCATCCACCACAGCCTGGCCAGCTGCGGGGGTGCCATCACAGCCTGAGTTCCTTGTCTCCAAAGTTCTGGTGGAAGTGGAGGGGCACAGGGAGCCCGGGCGCGGGGTGGGGGCGCAGGGCAGTGCCCCGCTTTTTGGGGCAGTTTCCGGAGCAGAGAGGGATGCTGCCCGGGAAAAGGGAAGTAGTCCTTGAACAGCTCCTTAAGTGTGCAGACAACATTGCAATCGATATTGTTCGCTTTGCGCGTCAATCCGGCAGTTTATTTAAAATATCACCGTCGGTGCGCCCCCCCGTGAGGGGACACAGCCGCGCCACGGGAGTGACAGCACCTCTCTGTCGTGACAGGAGAATCCCGATGCGAGTGTCGGGAGAGCGGGGGGCGCGGAGGGGCTTTAATCAGGCTGGCGGCCCCGGCGTTGTTATCAGCGCGGCGGTGCCATGTGCAGCCTTGTGGAAAATTAAATAAATAACGCGGCCCCCGCCCCGCGCGGCGCCACAGCGGCACCTTCTTGCCGAGCGGGGCCGAGCCGGGCCGAGCGGGGCCGAGCAGAGCGAGGGAAGGGTCTGGGTGCTGCCAGCAACACCAGCTGGAAAATCCTCACGGCATCGTCTTTTTGCCTGGTGACCAAAAGAAATTTTTAACTCCAGCTTAGTGTTTTCCAGTATTTTAAAAATTTTTTCCTACCATTTTTTGAAGACGTAATTGTTACACAAGTCTTTTTTATACTGTTACTCTTCTAACTTTATAGCTTAGTTCAGCATTATCATGCTAAGGATCTCTTCTGAACAAGTTACTTAACGTTTGTAATTCTTTACTGTGAGGGTAGTGAGGCATTGTCACATGTTGCCAAGAGGCATTGTGGATGCCTCATCCGTGGAAACACTCGAGGCCAAGCTGGATGGGACTCTGAGCAATCTGGTCTGTGGCAGGGGGACTGGAACTAGATGATCTTTAAGGTCCCTTCCAATCCAAGGCATTCTATGATTAAATAATTTATATGATGAGTTTGAACTATGGAGGTTTGAAAGGTGCGTTTCATCGCTATGTTTTAGTGTTCAAGAAAAATTTTCCTTTTAGTGTTCAGCAAAAATTTTTCTTCATAAAGTTAAAAAAGAAATTTCATATATACACTGTTGTTCACATTTCCCTCTGTTTCACCCCTGTTTGGGTTCTGTCCCAGTACTGTGGATAGAAACTGAGGTACGAAGTCCTGGTTCAGTCAGCGTATTAACAAGTACATGTATCTATATACATGCCAAATTACCTTAGTTTACAAGCATAATTGTCTTGAGTGGAATGTATCTTAACAATAAACTCCACAGGTCCCCATCTGTCTTGTGGTTTGATTTTGTTTTGCAGTTCTAGGGAGTGGGGTGATGTTCTACGGATAACACTAGTGGTAAGACAGGGCAGACAAAGGCGCTACAAGGTAGGCAAAGATTATCAGTGAAGGAAATGAGACTGCTTCTGTGAGCATGGGTGACAGGATTGCCCTCTAATTTCTTGAATTTCAATTCAATTAGAAGGAGGAACTTTCCTCTTCTGCTTTTAGATGCCCAACTTCCAGTGATGATATGTTTTTCACACGCATAAAAAGCCTCACTTCAGCTAAATAGATCATTCTGGTCTGAATCTGGAAAGTCAATGAGAAATCAAGTTGCATTTAAAACATCTGTGCATTTTTTTTGGATATTTCTGAAGAGGTAAGCTGATCATCGGTCACTGGTCACAGCCTTGCATTCAGACCAGTGGGTGGCTGAGAGTGCAGATTGCAGAAATATTTGGTCAAGTTCATTGCACTAAATCATAGTGTGATTTTCTATTAAATTCAATTTTTCATGCAGACACACTGTGAGGGGCTACCGTTCTCTGCACGGTATCAGTTCTCCTGTTTTCTCCCCCTCATACTTGAATATTTTAGGCATTTAGCAAAGTGATTCTTCCTTTGGAATGTATCAGCTTTAGAGCACCTGTATTTGTTAATTTCTAACTTTGTCTAATCACTACCACCTTTCTCAGGACTAAGGCTGTCAATAGCTAGAAAATAAAAGCATGTAAATTCACTTAATTTTCAGACATCCTCTCAATGAGATAGGCAAAATGCTCTTAAGGGTGACCTGTAGAAGTCCAGGGAACCTGCAGAATGCCTCAGACCCTGGCAGACTCCCCCTAGGGAGCCAGTATGCTTTAACTGGCTTCCCATTGAAGCAGCTGTAAGAACTGAATACATAAGAAAGAAAGGTAATGAAAACTGACAAGTTGAAAAGAAATTGAGAGTTTAATCTGTAAAGTTGTGCTTGAGGGGGCTTCCATCATGATATTCCTATGGAGTAGCAAAAAGAGAAAAAAATTAAGAAACTGCAGAGTATGATGAATTTACATAATTTTTTCTTGCACCAGGCAGTATTTATTAATTTCTCTTCTGCCACTTTACTGCACCTCTTTGCCTCTCAAAAAGAGAAAATGAAGTATACAAAACCTGGCAATCATAATGAATGTGTGAAATGCTCACAGATTATTTATAAGCATGCAAGTTATGTAGTTGTTGGAGATTCTCTCCCTTCTGCTTCTGCTTGGTGATGAAGAATGGTATTTTAATAGGCAGATGGTAAAGACAATTACAGTTTGGGGCTCAGCTGGGAGTTACATCAGTTTATTGCAAATTATTAGTTGATAAATGCTTTTGTTTACAAGCAAAGTCTTAAGCAGCTTTGTAATCAGTTTATCAGCTGCAAACTGAATTTTGACAGCTTGCCTTTGGGTATACAGTCACTTTTTTCCTGGCCATTTAGAAATCATGCTGACCAAGCAGGCACAATGGTAGCTCCTATGCACCTGTATGATGCTCAGTAAACTGGCATTTCTTATTAAGCCTGTTTTGGAAGAAGTCATCAAGTGCAGAATCCTCCTCAATTGTTAATCTGTGTTAGTGTGTACAGCCAGAATCTTAATTATTTGCTCATTCATAATTTTTTTTTTTTTTAAATTCCATTGTGACCAGAAGTAGCTCAGTTTTTGCGTTCTGCTGTTAACAGTCTCTTACTAGATGAACTAACTGGGAGACTGGCAGCTGCTTACACTACTTGTTTACCTTGGACAATATATATGTCTTAGAAGGTGGAAATTCTTTTGATCACTGAGAGTTGTCAGTCAATTTACTTATAGCTTCTACTTTAAAAGGCAGAACTATAATACCTGGGATTTAACTCATTTCATGGAAGTCTGGGATATTGGTATGGGGTTTTGCATGTAGGTGGTGGTGGTTTGTTTTTTTTTTTAATGAGGTGCTTTTTAAATAGAGCAGACTAGGTTAGATGCTTATTATAGCTTCTATGGTGTTTACATTTTAGAACATACTAAACATGCAAATCTACTTTTACTTAGTTGCTTAGTAAGAGAGACACTGATGTGTCACAGAGTCTTGTTTCCACTGCAGCCAATGTAAAACATTCTAATGGCTTAAGTGGGAGCAAGACTTTTTGGAATCAGGAAGTACTTTGATTCCATGGTTGCTACAGCTGAGGTGAACTGGCTCCTGACCTTCAACCTGTGAGCTGAACGTTAACATGGGTAAAGGTTTGAGATAACTCAGAATAATAGCAACTGTTTTCTCAGGGTTACAATGCACATAACTAAATGCTCCAGCTTCTGTTCATTATGAAGGCTGGCTTTTGTTTCTCACAAAGCTGTAAGCTGTTTCTGGAGCATGGCACCTGTATTGAATAAGCAGGCAGGTCTCGTAACCAATGTTTCTTACTTTGGTTTTACCGTTCTATAACTTTCCTATTTATCCTTATATTTATTGTGTTGATTTCCTTTACAAATACAACCTATCACTACAGCTCCTTCTATATAATCCTTCCTTCCACTTTTTTTTGGCATTCACTCTGCATTTGCCCAGGGGCAAGAAATGAGCCCTACAGTAGCAGGTGCAAGACAGTAGAAAATCCATTGATAAGATGCAGTGTACTCTGCTTTCCCTGTAAGAAAGAGGTGCCATTAAAGCATATCTATTGTCTCATTTAATCACCTCCTTTTTTCATACACTCCAGCCTCACAAAATAACTCTGAAAAGACAATCCACAGGCATGATTGTGTTTGTAAGGCTACAAAAAGGTCACCTTACAGCTGTGCTGTTATGGAAGCAGGGATTGTAGGAATGTGTGTATCCAAAGCCTTGCTTCAAAGTAGTTGGTTTCAGTGGTGCATTTTCTCTCTCTGTGAAATCTGGTGCATCCACAAAAGCTGTGGGGAACAGTGGGCGTCACCTGGGAATGTCTCCTGGGAAGCTCTATGGAGAGTGCCCATTCAGTGGTCCTGTAAAAAGTAAAAGGGGAGGTGAGTGTGCTGCAACAGTAAGTCCTAGCTCCTTTGCAGAGCTGGTGGAAGTGCAACGTGGGCAATGTCAGCAAGGGTTTATCGGGTTTTTTCAAGCTGTTTATCATTTTCTTTCTGAAGGCTTAGTAAATTCTAAAATAACATTCAAGTGAGACCTAATTCAAATATAAAAAAGGTGTAGCACTCAATTCAAAATAGAGGAATTTACAATGAAAAGAGGAGGGGAAAAAAGGAAGAAATTGCTAAACTTGGGAAAGAGCTCCTTCGACTTCCTTGTTTGAGTTTATGCTGAATTAAGGAAATATAACAACTTTAGCATTTGTGCCAGGCTTTAATTTCAACCTCTGAGCAGCAGACTTAACGTCTTGTGATGTGGGAGGATATTACAGTTTTCAGCTTCATTTCGTAAGTATTGCCATTTGTGCCAAACATTTAATAGTTTTACGCTGTGGACTGTCGTCCACCAGGAGCTGATATCACCTAAGACTTTTTAGAGCCATCTAATAGAAAGATATGTATTCATTCTGATTAGCCCAGGATTTGAACGAGGGTCCCAGAAGAGATATATAAGCCTCTTAAATGCATAGAACTTCTAAGGATATGGGTTTAACTGTCTCCCCCTGTGGTAAATAAGCTGTGACAGCTCTATCAGGGGGGAAAATGGCAAATAAAATTACCACATTATTTTCCTGTGAATATTTTCAGAGCACTAATCTATTTTGCCTCTTTACCTATTAGAATTCTGTTGAGTGTTACATGCAGACATTTAATTGGAGGAAACACATAGAAATCCTCGAACTAAAAAAATGCAGGCATACAACGGTGTTACAAACAAGAGGTCAAAATCTGTTCCTTACACTCCTTGCTCTTCAGAAACACTGTGCTTTATTTGGGGTTCAGCTGAGGAAGGTGTTTGAAGTGTGAATTTGAGAGCTGCTGCCATAAGATGGTGATGTTAGCGATAGTTGTTCTGCAGCAAGGGAAAGACCTACCCCTGACACTCACACCAAGATGCCAGGTTTAGGAGTTCTCTCCCCCAGGACTGGCGAGTTCCTTTCACATTTTTCTTTTCCTCTTTATCAGCTATATAATGCCTGACAGTTTTAACCATAAAATCATCTATTCAGATGAATACACTGTCAGCTGTCAGCATATGACTAAGCTGAAGTCAGACCCAAAGCTCAGGTTGACTCACATGCAGGAGTAAGAGCTGTATTCTTAAGGAGTATTTTCTTCCCTGCTTCTGGTCAGAGATCTTATATCTCTAAATACAGGGGATTAATTTGACTAGTGCCATTAAGCTGAGTATTTTTCTGTTGTATTGGTTCTGGAAAATAACATTGCAGTTTCTTTATTTTGCCTTTTGTTCAGCGAGTTAAAAATTAAGAAGGCTCCATATTCTACGCTGAACACAAAGGTAATAGTAAAAGTGACAACAGAATTGGTTTGTTCACTGTATTGGTCTAATTTTGTACAGTATAATAGATTTTCCGTTTTTTGCAGGCTTATAATGTGCAGTGAGTAGTTAAAATTAAAGGTCAAGTATCTTTTGGCAATCTCCTTTGATCAGTAAACAAGGAAAAATTATAGAAGAAGCTAGGAAATCATCTCATTAATGTAGCAGTAAAGCTGTTTTTTGTGAGTTTGAGTAGTCTAAATTTGATGGGGTGATTTTTGAGACACTTCACAGAAAAAATGGCTGGAACCCCAACATTAAAGTGCATTAACAGCAAAAATGCTGTGCAAAGTACATATTTTGTGTACGCATGTGAAAAATGCTGAGAATTATTTAGCAACTGGAAAGACTGTTCACAAAATGCCTTTGATTTATTGCTGTATATACCACAGATCCATATCACATATTCTTACATTATTTTATTCAAAAACTTGTATGAACCATGAGTTGGCATGTTGTAGAATACTGAAAAGGCATTAATCAACCCAAATAAACAAGTACATAGATCTATCTAACAACTATGAAGTAGTTAATAAATTTTTAGCAATTTTATTACAGAAAAGAGGTCTAAAAGAGTAGTGCTTAATTATCTGGACTCCTCTGTGCTGGGCTGTCTTTTGATTGTATTAATGAAGCAGCTGGCCCATTGTTTCTCTTTAATTCCTCTATTGTTTTAAGAATATGTCACAGCTCTTTATTCTTTTATCAGGTGCTGTGCAGGAGGATTCACACAATAACTCATATTCCTACTGTATTTGCCAATGCACAAAGAAACCTCCAAAGCATTTTTCAAAGAAGGGGCACACATAATTTATAAGTTCTGTTCCTTGTACCACTCTACTGTCAAAAATTTCAACAGTATTGAATTTGAATGAATTATAATTTTTTTATTAAACAATGTGTCCACATATAGATATATGTACTTTGTTCATGTCAAAAATTAGAGATCTGCCCAGTAACTTGTGCTGTACTGAAATGGCATTCAATATGCTGAGTCGTCACAACCCCATGGGTGAGAAGCAGGAGAAACCCAAATATGAAGATCCAATCCTATTGTGATGTGCAAATTTTCCCTAAATGCTTAACCTGTGCAACAAAGGAGGGAAGAAAATAAATTAACTCCAACCCCCATTATCATTACTAAAAAGCACAGTTTTTTGCAAGTTGGAATATTTCATTGGGTAAGGAAGGTTTAATTCAGTTGATGGTGCCTGGAAGTTGCTAAGAGCAACAGTCTGTTGTTTAAATAAATTCTGATAGTCTTTTGACCCTTCTTGCAAAAAGATGTGTGTACAGGAAATGGGCTATTATGTTGTTGCAGCAACGCAATCAAGTCCAATAAGCTCAAATTTTACTCCACAAAAGTAATACTTCTGAATTAATTGGCACTGAAAACTGGTTTTAATAGAAATTGACATTGATTTCCTAAACTTCTATGAAAGGTGTGTGCCATTTCTGGGTCTAAAAAATGAGACTGATAGTTTAGCAAGGAAAATCAACGGATACTAAAGACAGAAAACTGGGATTTGCTTTTGAATATGTGTTTATATGTTGTTATGCTTCTCAATCTGTGAAACACCTGTACTCAATGAAAATGCTGGTTTTAGCTACTTGCTTTCTTAAGGCACTTTCCTAAAAAGGCAACAATATGAATCAAGAGGCTTAATGGTTTCATCCATTTTGAAGCTGTTTTTCCCAGTGGAGTTAGGCAAGTCTGACCTTACATATAATCTTTCCTCAGACTGTGGTCTACAGATTCCAAATTATCATTCATTAAGGCCTGCAAAACATAAGTGGATGCGGGGGGCAGGGAGAGGGGGGATGGAAAGCAAAAAGCAGCAGGCCACCATCACAAGGCTCACTGTGCAGGATTCTGTGTTTTCCCTGGAAGTGGTGTAGGGTTCTGGGGTACTCAGGATCAAAATCAGTGAAAGGCCATTTAGTTAAATTTTCAGAGCAAATTTCTTATTTCAAATAGGATAATGGAGGTCCCTTTGTTTAAAAAAAATTCAAATGGAAGAAAAAAAGGAAAGGCTGTTAAAAAAAAGTTTTTTCTTCTATTTTAGGTGCCTGTCCTACATAAAATATTTTGTATTAGCATGCATATCTATCATCATATTACTCCTTATTCTAAATACACAAGATAGCATATTACTGCATCTTAGTATGATTTAATTAGTTCAATTGACTATATATTTTTTTATACTAAGTGTGATTCCATATCTTGATGAGTCCAGATGTACTTATGCTTCTGGTTTACAGCATCCCATTGCTTGCATTTTATTATTTTTACAAGGCAAATGTCTATCAATCACAGAGATAAATTAGAAAAAATTGTGCAAACATGACACATTGCTAAGATTTTTTCAGCATGCTATGTAATTATTAACCTGATTTTTTGCCATTGAGGGAAGCCGTGAATTATAGATAGCATGGATGAAGTTAAATGCTTTTATATTAGATACATTTTCCTATACAGTTTTCTATAGGTATGGCCATACAATATAATTGAAGCTTTGTCAGTCCTGTAGCCTAGCAACAGATAATACTGTTAGGTTACTGAATTGCTCCTGGTTGACAAGTAGGGAGTATTTTTGTGTTTATCATGTTTGCTAATGATGGGATCCTTTCCAAAAGGCTTGTCTTAATCTTAATTAGAGTTTATCAGCAGAGGTCTGCATGACATTGTGCAGACACTGATTTCATAAATAATAAAAAGTGCAAGTGAAAAATTTGGCAGGAGAAGAAGATATTTAAGACCACTGATTCTTGTAAGAGCAGCATGAATTTCCAAAATGTAATCAAGTTTGAACTGTGACTCTATTCTTTATTATCGAAACTTGCAGTACACTCCACTGCAGTTTTGACAGCAATTATGAGTATGATTTATAAGCTTCCTGTTAGGAACCAGATCTGTTTGCACAAGAATCTTGATCATAAACATTACAAAGAACAGTAAGTCCACAGTTTTTCAGGGACATCAGGACCTTACTCTTTCGTTTTCATAGACAATTTTTGGTTTAAGTTGTTGTGTTTTTATTTAAGGGTGTTAGTGGTTTTTTCAAGCAGCAGAAATATTTGCAGTGAAAGATGCAAACAAAGAAGAGAACCCTGAAATAACCTTTCCATTTGGTGGAAGTTCTGAAGGTATCAGATAACTGTTTCAGTGCTTGATGTCTTTGGTAAAGAACTCATGCCAATGCAATTGGAGTGTAATTTTTTGCTCTAGTTTGCACAACATGATATTCTTTAGCTTTCCTTTCTTTTGATGATTAAATAAATGAGCATTTTTAATTTCTTGAATTGTGAATGAGAAAAAGAGTTCAAATAAATACATAGTGTTTACAGGCATTTTTATTCTTTTTTTCTGCTTGACATGCATGTGTTATATATCACATAAATTTGTTTGATTTAACCATAGATATAAAACAATACATTACAGGCTCAAGAAGCTTATTTTTAATTTCACAGAATCATAATTACTCTTTTTGAGGAAACAGCTTTCCAATGTTACAAAGCCTTCTGCTGATCCAAAACCTTCCTTTCTGCACTGGCACAAGAGTAAGACTTTTCTTACCACACCACGCAAAACCAGTAAGACCCCTTTCAGTGTAAATGGTTGTGATGGTGAGGAGATAGAGTCGGGTCTTCTGTGCACAACGCACAGGCTTTCTCTTGCTGTTGTCTCTGATGGGCAATATGATTTGCCCAAAGATAAGAATACCAGGTGGGAATTGTCCTAAGATAGGAACGCCGGGTGGGAATTGCAGGAGGAACTGTCTGGACTGCTCGCATAATGAATGCATTCCAGAGATGGGGGAGCTGTATGGTTGCGATTGACTTTAGTACACATCGGCCTGCAGAAGGGTATAAAATGCTGCTGGAGACTGGGCCACCTGGGCAAACTGGTCTCCCAAGGTTGCAGGCAGTTTCCGAATGGGTTCCTGGCCTCCTTCCCCCGCCCCTGGCAGGAACGCTTGCAGGGTATGTCCAGCCCGAAGATAGGGAACACTCACTTTTGAAAGGGTGAGTAAAAGTGCTAAGATCCGGCCACATACGGAGATAAAATCCTGTGGTAGCAAAAGGGGTGCTTTTTTGCTTTGCATTCTGTAGGCCAAAGACTGTAAACTTGTATGTTTCTAGCTGAACCTGTTTATATTTTAATCTTTTAGACTTGCTTATATTATGTACTGCATTGACAATATCAAATACTGTATTAGCAATAAATATAATCATAGTCATCCACATAACCAGTGTCATACTTCTTGCCCCTGACTGAGAGTCTTCTCTCTGCTGTGGCAGAATGGATGACCAATGTACTCATTATGGACAAGAAGAGGCCCAAAATCACCAGTCTGCCATTGCTCTCTGACCAAATTATATAACCATATATAATTTCGGAGGCACTGTCAGTCACTCATCCCTGTTAAAATATATCTGGCTGTTCATCCTTTCTTGTCTTCTGATGCCTATGTCATCTTAGGACTGAGAAACTTGGCCTGGTAAAGCTGTAGTAGAACAATTTCATTCCTATAAGCTATTTCTGACAACAGGAACAGTTGGTTAAAAAAAAAAATCTAGCCAGCTTAATCAGAACTCCATCTCATATAAATAATAGTCCTTCACATTTCTTTATGAAATCTTCATGCCTTTGCAAATATTTCATGCAAACATTTTCCTATCTCCTTGTCATCGCCACTAGTACTTGGCTATGGCTTCCATATTGTCCCTTTGAAAACCTGTTGTTAACATTGCCCTTTGCTTCATGAAAAGCTATTGTAATCCTGAGAGACTGCTGTATATATGTCAGTTGTGTCTTAGCCTGTAGAAATGTTTGTAGGAAGAAATTTTTTCCTGTTTTGTAGCTGCCACCTGTAAGGAAGCCCTTATCCCTGATAGAGGTGTCTAGACAGCATAGTAATTCATATGATAGTCACGATTGGAACTTCCTATTAAATTTGGAAGCCTCTGACGGGTTCTCTGCACTTGACTGTACTCCTTCTGTCACTCTTGACTGACTTGTGCTCTTTGCTTGACTGCGCAGTGGAAGGCTCAAGAAGACTTCTCTTCCACAGCCTTCCCTCTGTGCATGAAGGTCAGCATGTTTGCATTCACTGCTTTAAGGGGAAGAAATTCGTTTGCATCTTTCAAAACAGCAACTCTTGCCTTACTCTGTGCAGGCAAGCATAGAAGGGGACAAGTGGGGACTGCGCCATGTCCTGTCCCAATGGGTGATTTTTGCTGCAAAGGTATTGAGCTGCATTTGCAGCAGCTGGAAGAATGCATCATTTGGGAGTTCATCTGGGGATTTAACACAGTATCATGTTCTGATGGAAACATCTACGTGTATGTCATGATCACTTAAAAGCCTCATTTTCTATAGACTGGGATGAGAAAACAAAGTAACAATGCACTTTTTGGATCTGAATCCTGCTGAGATGAAGGTTTGTATTCATATGCAGGAATGCATTTAACTTTCCTAGTTCTGTTTTCCTTTATTAAGCCAAACTAGAAACTGTTGTGCTTCCAGAGCTGTCACACATCCCAGCAGGCTGTGCCTGCCGTAGGTGTGACAGTTTGCAGGAGCTGGGTGGAGCAAGCAGCCGGGGTCACTGCTCGCTTCAGCTGTCCGAGTTTAATCTGTGACTGGACATGAGTCAACGCCCTGAGGAGCTCCAACACCAGGAGCCTGAGTCAGCCTTTTAGCTGATCCAGACTGATTGCAGCTGGAGACCCAGTAATCACTTTTTTTTCCCCCAGGGGAACATACAGCATGTCAAGATGTTTGCTGGGATAGAGAAAGTCTCGGTTGGTTCTTCTGCAGTGACTTATTTTTATTAGGAGATCCAATGAATAGTATACTCTAGCAAGAACTCTTATTCTGTATGAAAATATACTAAAACATGTCGGTTGATTATTATATCTTCTATATATAAATAAGATAGAAGTACATGTTAATAATGGAAACCAAGGAAATTAACTGTGTGATGTTTGCAGCAAAAGAACCCAATTTCAGGTTCTCGGATTGCAGTATGTGTTTCATGTATTTTCATCTACAAGACTAGTTAAGTACACTTTAGGAATTTAGCCTGGTTCTCTCTGGAAGAGGCTTTATACCAGTTTAGCTCTGAAAGCTTCTGTATATTTACTAGTTATATCAGGCAATATGTTAGATTGTGCTCTTCAAATTTTTGAATTCTTGCTCAGGCATTAGGATTCTGCATTTGTTGAAATTTTTGGTACTATCTTCACTTTTCATCTTATTCTCTAGAGGAAATTACTCAGATTTGCACCATTTAATCCTGTAATGTTGGAGACTAGTATGCTTTGGTCCCCTCACAGTAAATTGTTCATAAACTTTGTAGCACCTTCAACTGCTGTATTACTGAAGGGTAAATACAAAGACACTTTTCTGCTTTGAAACTTCTACACCACTATGAGGTCTGGAAGCTTAGCGTATTTTACCACCGAAACACACTGTCACTGATGCTGTTTTGTTTGCTCATCTTTGAAAGCTAATAGACTGGTTTAATTAATTGTCCAAGATTTCTCTAAAACAATGTCCTAATTCTTCCATTTAGCTGTGGCATATCATACACTGTTGTTATCTCCTCCACCAGATTTTTGCAACAAGTTGTTTTAAAACTATAATCTCGTTGAAGGGAAAAAAATGAAGTGCAGTTGAAAAGGCAGTTATGCCGAAAGATAAACACAGCAATATTACTTATCAAAACGAGTACAGTTTTTGCTTGCCTAATGAATGCAACATATAGCTTTCTCTATATATACAAAACCTAAGGAAAAAAAAAAAGCTTTATAACATATAAAGTATGCAACATTATTTCAGGCATAACTGTATTGGATATGTATCTAGGCCTGAGAGTGTAGATAACACAATATAAGTGCTTTGCCTGTCTAAACATGTTAAATAAATGAGCATTCACTATCGCATTCAAATACATTAGTAGATGTACTCGCATAGTTAATTTTCTTTTTAATGCACTACACGTGACATTTGCTGCACAGAGCTATAGTGTATCTTACTGTTTGATGAAAGTTCTTCCACTTCCCCCCTCCCCCTCCCGCCCCTTTTAAACAAACCTTTATTTGAATAAGCCTTTATGAAACAGATCTTTGGCATATCTTCTTTTCAGGAAGTTCAGTCAGTGTAAGCAGAGATAAAGCAGTCATGTTACGAAGAGTATTACATAAGGGAAGATTTTTTAGAGAAAGAGGGTGACAAACATAAGGGAGGGGAAGAACGCCCTTAAGAGGAAATCTGATTTCTGTCTTGCAGCTGTTTGGTTTTATTGAGCTGTGATTTGCTATTCAAAATAAAACAAACTTGGAGTTAAGAAAAAATTTACAGGAACTTGGGTGAAAATAATAATGAGAAAAGTGCCGCATAAGTTATTTTCACCTATATCTTGATTTTCATAATGCTGGCTTTTTAGGAGACAAAATTAAAAATTAAAATGAATATTCATGCTGCAAATAGTTAGAAAAACTATCCCCAAACTGTTTTTATTATACATAGAAATTCCTATATTGGTAGAAGGAAGACAGTAAAAGTAAAAACTGTATGCCTTTTTACCTTGAATAAGCCATTGAAATTAAAAAAAAAAAAAAAAAGGGAAGACAGCATGGATGTTTTAAGTTCTGGAATCTGATATTGTCAATTAAATCTTTTTGCTTTTATGTTTCCTGCAGGAGGACAGCTTTGGTGTACCACAACCAAGGCCATCTCAGAGGGTGAAGAGCTGGTTGCCTTTGTTGTGGATTTTGACTCAAGGCTGCAACCTGCCAGTCAGATGACTCTCACAGAAGGCATGTACCCTGCTCGCCTGCTGGACTCCATACAGCTGCTCCCGCAGCAAGCTGCAATGGCATCTATTCTGCCTACAGCTATTGTGAACAGTAAGTGAGGAATACTATTCTCTGGAGGTTTTTTAAAACAGCAGTACTTTAAGGCACATGTGAAGAGCTAGTGCAGCAACAGAGAATTCCTGACCACAGAAACCACACCACAGCTCAAAGCCTGCTTTTGTTCCCCCGTCATCTCAGAGATAAAAAGAGCAGGAAGATGAGTCTGGCGAGAGCTTCACCCAGAGTACCTGACCTGCCCTCATGTGGAGGTTCTGTGATCTGTTCTCAGAGGCAATGAGATTAGAAACTGTTAAAAAAGTAGATGAGATAGGCGAGCTCTCAAAGTCCAGCCTCTGTTGCTCAAGTAAGCTTGTAGCTTACTGCTGCGGTTTCTGGTAATAATTCATGATACTCAAAAAAAGAAAAAAAACACATCCTTTCAGTGACTGTTTCAAAATGCAGCAGAAATCATGCCTTATAGCAGCTCTGATTTATTGTAGTATCTCCACTCAATGTGGTTAACCAAGAGTGTTTTTACATCCTCTGGTCATCAATAGGCTCTATCATGGACAAAATGCAGCATGTGTTCAAATGCTGTCTTTATACAGGAGGGATATGAATGTTCCTGAACTGGGACAATTCGTCTTGAATTAAATTTTATATCTTTAACTTTTTCTTATTAGTGCTTTTTACCTTTATACAGCCCTAGTTCCTCATCCTCCTTTTTAAGTACTTTTCAAGTGTATTGGCCATTACCATGATCCTCACCACTCGTCACTTAGACTTACTGCAAATTCTTAGCTCTCAGCACTTAGCAAGTCTGTCCATTTATTAGACCCCATTCCTTGTGCTTCCTGTGGTTTCTAAATATTATAATTAATTATAGTGAACTACTGAACACAGTATTTCAGGTGCAAAAGCACATGCAAGCACATGATCTGCCACTTAAGACTCACACCTAACACCACTGAATCTTGAACAGTCGCAACATCTTCAAGCTCTTCACACAGGACTAGGTAAAATATCCCTGGTAATACATTTCATTCCACGTTTTCCTTTCAGTTTCTTTTTTCTTTTTAATTGCTTATTTTCCAGGTAAACAATTTTGATAGCTACATATTTATTGTTAGCCTGTTTTAAAAGTTAAACCTTCAAATGTCCAAATCATCCAAGTTCTCTCTTCCAAGAGTGAACTGGAGCAACCTCATGCCCTTTAGCTAAGCACAATCATTTCTACCCCACCAGTGGGGCAGCTATGAGCTGACATACCTGACAGAACCAGCAATTTGCATTGCACAGGACCTTTCCAAAAGAAGGTGTCAGAAGCACCTAAAATGCCACGAAGTTACCACTGTTAGGAGAGACCAGTGTTTATAGCCAACAGCTGAAGGAGAACAGCCACAGTGGGTTACCTTGCTTAAAGGGCACAGCTTGTTTCAGCTAAGATCATGTTCTTGTGTAAATCTATGAGGCCAACTCTGAGCTTTGGCAAAGTAGTCAGATTTCTACAACATCACATTTCTGAAAACATCTTTTCTGTCAGCACTGACTTTTGCAGAGTCCTGGAAAGCCACACTGAACATTGCTAAGAGGAGCCTTTATGGTGCATCAGCTCTTACTATACAGGTTTAGCAGCAACTCAGAGTAACCTCTGTGTTCTTGACTCTAGGAAGATGCTAAAATAACAAGTCTCACTGTTCAGAACTTTCCACGTCGGTTCCGACTCTGCCTCTGATCATGTGGGGCTATTTTCACATTTCATTGTTGAATTGGTAAAATTCAGTGTCTTCATTAAAGAATTGAACTAGAAGTCCAGCAACAAGCTGAATGAACATCTAGATTTGTAATGAGCCATCTCTTAAGCATTCTTTTTCTAGATCTCTGAAAAAAAATCCATTTCTAGGAAAAAAAATTCGGTTTTGTATGTTGTTTGGGATTTTTTTATGTTTCCTAATATTTGCTAGTTGGAAAAAACAAAATTAGAATATCACTTTTGGCTCATTCAGCTTGAGCTTGAATGTTTCATTTCCTGAATTGATCCATTGAAATATTTGGAAAGTATCCATTGAAATAAATTGCAATATTTTGGTTTTAAGTAATTAGAACATTAGCTTCAAGTAGCCTTTATCTATTTTGCATCGTTTTACAGTAGTAATAGTTTCAGATCCCATCCCTATATATTGTTCTCCCTGAAATTCCATCCTCTCACTGTGCAAAACTCCTCAAATGCATTTCCTCTGCTTGGCATGTAACAGGAGTCACATATTCACCATGTGTAACTGCAGCTACAGTCTGTCCAGGCCATCTAACCCATAGGAAATAAAGATGGCTGGAAATCAAATTCATTAAGATAATCAGAAAGTTCAATTCTGTGATGGAATGCAGTCAAATGAATTCAAATAGGACATGTTGCCCATATCAGAATTTCCTATTAGCACTTTTGGACTTTCTTTTCTGTGGAAGCCTCAACAGTTCAACTTTTTTAAACCATTTGAGGCCAAAACCAAATGTTGAAATGTCAGCTTTAAAGTGAGGTGGGCATTTCAAATGAAGCAAGCTGTATCAGTAATATGTTGATAGTGGTATATGTTGGAATACTAACTGCTCCATTAAATGTTTGTGTCTTAAATCCATGCACAATTATTCAGTGGAAAAGGGAAAAATAGAAATTGGTAGTGGTATAAATATTTTTTGCAAATTCATGAGCAGAAAAATAGACAAGCATTAGCATTGCAATCAGAGAAGCAAACTAAGCAATGTAAATTTTGGCTGCATTTGTAAATATTTAGCAAGTAAAAGACTCATCCATGTCAATGGGTTGGAGTCTTCAACTTTGTTCACTCAAAGGAATTGAAGCAGAGCAGTTGTCCTATACACATCAATATTTCAAATTACACATAAATTGTCATGAATGATAATGAATTACATCATCAGCTACATATGCCGTGTTTTCAGAGCAGACAACCATTCTTCAAGACCAAGTTAGTTACAATCTCTAGCAGCTTTTTGCATTCTGAAGTCAGGGGGAGTTTTGATGTTGATCAAGATGTGTTTTGATGTTGACTGCAATTGCCTGATCCTGAGGTCAGCTGTCAGAGTCTGTGGTCACTCATAATTTTATCCTCTCTTAGTCTCAAAAACAGTCGAGAGGCGTCCAGACCAGATGCAGAGAAAGGTCCTAGGCCTATGACAACTCCTGAAATCTGTGCGCGAACAGGAATAGTGTTCATTGACTTAAGCCAAAGGTATAGAAGGGGCTGTTCTCATGATTTAACAATATAAACAAATTCCAGTGCTCCAGTGTGGATCCTGTCAGTTTAATTTACTAGTGCAGAGGTGCTGCAAAAGAGCAGGGATTTCTTCTTGTTCTTACTGATAGGATGGAAGGTTCAACTTTCAGAAAGGTCAAATGGATCTTTTGTCTTTCTGAGATGTGTGTACACAACAGGTACTGTATAGGTGTCCTTTGACAGGATAGTAACTTTGACAGATATATGCAAATATCTGTCCACTTTGTGTAAATATACCATATGCACTATTACTCTTCACATTAGTAAAGTATGTAGCCTCTAATGCATGATCAAAATCCCAACTTCTGCTGCTGAAAACACTCTGTGCAACCTCTGCATGGTCTCTCCTTAGAGGGGCTGCTGACACTTTGGGATAGAAGACAATGAAAAATTGCCTTATTCTTAGTAAATAACCTCTATGTGTAGTGAAAAGTGGAAAAACAACACTGTACTGAAAACAAGAGGACAAAAAATACATAAGAAATTTCAATTTCTATAATTACAAGAACAGGAATCAAGGAAATAAACATGTTGCTTAGTATAATATCACATTCAACACAGTAGGATCTTAAGGAAAAGTAGTCTAGTCTGGCCTCCTGGATATCAGAGCAACAGGATTTTACAGTAATAATTGCATAAGCATTCTGAAAATACGCATTCTTCAGAATGATCTGCAGTTAGGACTCAAAAATTCCAAGGCCCAGAGCTGGAAAGGCTTTTGCACAGAGAAAAAAAATTGAAAGATGTCACCTAATGAGTAATGATGTATTGGAAATACAGGATAGTTCCTGAATTAGTGTTGCATGTTCCCAACAAACATTTAATTTAATTTATTTTTTTAAAATAATAATGTGCCAAAAACTTCTAGCTGTTTTCTTTATGCAACTTTTTTTTAAAAAATATCCTTTTAAAAGAAACAACTGTCTCCCATGTTAGTCTGTCATCTGCAAGTGACATTTTAATAAACCCATATCTCTGCTTTCAATATTTTATTAAATAAGTATTTTTTAATGGGGAAGGGAGGGAAATTAATCAAGCTGTGTTAATCACCTGGCACCAAGTGAACTGTGGCTAACGTGCACCTGCTTATATTTGCTTGTAGAGGACATATTCCCCTGCAAATCTTGTGGCATTTGGTACCGAAGTGAGCGGAACCTGCAGGCCCATCTCATGTATTACTGCAGTGGGAGGCAAAGAGAGGGGCCGCAGCTGTCAGAGGAGAGTGAGGACAGTGCTCAGCAGATATCCAGTGTCTGCCCCTTTCCACAGTGCACCAAAAGTTTTTCAAATGCAAGAGCTCTGGAAATGCACCTAAATTCTCACAGTGGTAAGTACCATGTATTGTTGTGTATCATCTTCTAGGTTTAACTATTTGAAGACTTATTCACTATAGATATTCAGTGGATCAATGTCTCTCCAAATATATGCAACCTTTGCATGTAGATAATACCAAAATGTCAACAGTTTCTGACCTGTGTCTACACCAAGCACCTCTCCCAGGTAACCAGTGTCATTTGTCTTATCTACTAATCCTCATTTGAATGTTGTCTCCCTCTTAATGTGTGTATACACACATCCAGGCAGCATTTCTTTACTGGTAAAGGTATGATCAGGAACCCAGACACAATCAATTACTTCAGGATTCCAGCTACCAAACATAGGCACAGCCAGAGGACATGTCCTTCTGAAGTAATATCTTTGTGTCCTAGAGGCTTCTTAGGCAGAAGGCTTTAAGGATCATGGTTCAGAACTCTGTGCTTTTACCAGGACACTTGTTTTATAAAAAACTTCTTGTTTGATAGAAATATTCTTTTCCCTTCTTATAAATATAAAATGGGGATAGTATTTAGAATCACCAAAAAACCAAAGAATCGTAGGTTTGTCTAGGTTGGAAAAGACCTTTGAGATCATCAAGTCCACCACTAAACCATGTCCCTAAGCACCACATCAGCATGGTGTAGATGACCAGTTTTGTATTGAATTAGGGCTGGAATCACAAGTTAGGAGTTTGCAGACATTTTGCATTGGAGTGTTCAGTAGCAGAGAAAACCTATAAATAAGAAAGACTACAGTGTCAGTGTTTGGTGTGTTTGCTGTCTGGTGTACAGAGCTGTTTCTGGAATGAGGCAAGGGCTCTACAGGTGTTCCTGATCCTCCTGTTGAATGGAGTCTAAAGGACATTAATGGGTACTTTAGTCACAGAAGAAAGCCTTATTTGGCTGCAGTGTAAAAACTCCTGGGTCATGCGTAGTCGACTCTGTGGATTTAGTGAAGTGAAAAATGTTCCTTTGATACTTGGGCAACAATTGCAAATGTAAAAGGCAGCCAACTGCCTTTAGAGGAGTTTGGTACCTCCCAGAAAAGGACTAGAAGAGTGCTGAGTGAAGGCTTCTTTATGTAGACAACACAGAAAACCCTTAGCCATTCATTTAGAGGTCAGATCTTTTTGTGCTTCAAGATCTTAATTTTAAATATCAGGCTATTGTCATTTTCTGTTTGTTCCCTAGCAAGTATTTCACTGTTCGGTAAACCAGCAGAACCATAGGCCACAACAGCTTCAGTAAGATCAGGTGCATGGAGCCCAGTGTGTCCTACAGCCTAGTAATTATAACCAGATACTCTGGGAAGATTACAGATTAATTTCTCCCCAAGCAGAGGAAAATTCTGAAATATTAGCCATTGTGCAAAAGATTTGCTTTGACTATTTGCATTTAGTGACATACCATTGGCTTAGGTGTCAAGGGGTTTGAGCTATGAGCTGTGACTGACCATGTCTGCATGTAATCTAGAGATAAGCATCTGTGTTCCTTGAAATACCTAGATCTGAGATTGTGGTGAATTTCCAGTAACAATCTTTAGTTATTTCTTAGAACACAGGCTAAACCTCAGGCCTTTCTCTTTCTTTTTAGTCACAAACCAGTCTATTCAATCATTTTTGCACTCTTTCAGATCCTAACAGTCTTTACTTTTCTGTACAAATAATCACAAGTTATAACAACTTCTGCAGGAGGAATGAAACATTCCCTTTCCAAATATCTTGTAATCTTTGGAAGCCCTGTGTTTGCTTGAACTTCTGTTACTGTTCCCACTGGAGGCTCTTAGCAGACCCTCACCACAGGAACGCAGAGCCCTGACTGAAATGCAAAGTCCCGTAAAGACTGCTGTCACTGTATCACATGATGGGGAAGCATGTGAAGCACCATCTCATGTCAGTGGAGGAGCTAAAGTCTCATGTGGCCTCCTGGGGAAAAAGTGTCCAATGGGAAGCAAGTGCTGATTAAAGTGCTGTGTATCTCCTTGGTTCCCTTCTGCCTCTGAGGCCAAGAGCAGGTCAAATTTCAAATGTCACTCACAACTTGGGGGGGGGTCACTGATGCTAGGGAAGAAGGGAAGACCTCCAGGTACAACAGCATGACTACCCACAGAGTGAGCTACAATATTCTTGTAGTTTTGTATTTTCCAACTACCTCACACCTGCTTCACCTGACTGAGGTGTGGTATATGTGTGTATGTGTAGGCAGAACAAATACTCATTTTAAATTCTGAATATCATCCCTATAAATATTTTTCAGGTTTTATTGTCTAAAAGGTAACTAGAATCCATGTTGTTGCAGTACAAAAGTTTGGTCTTATCTGTTTTTTAAAACATTTTCAATTTCAAAATGCCACGAAACAGTTTTTTGTTTAATCAGTGATTGTAGGATGTCTTTGAATATACTCTTCTTGATAAAGTGGTAGTGATTTCATGAGGAAAAGGTGTTGTATTTCAGCAGTAGTTGCCAATGGCCATTATATGTGAAAGATAAAATGTCAGTGGATCCATGTCTTACTGCTCTTCCTCCCTTCACAAGGAACACAGCTCATCAGTCCTTTCTGGTGAGGATGGATCTGTAACCTCTTCCCACACTACAGCCAGCCCATGCAAGCAAAGACCTGAGCATCCGTAGTGCTCAAAATGCTACTTCTGCTCTGTCTGTGGCTTTCAGGCACACTGAGGGCTGTACCTCAATCTATATCATAACCTTGAACCTCTTGACCTTGGTGTCATTCTGTGCATTCAAAATTTCCAGTGATTGTGTATGGGGAACATTATGTCTGCCTTTAGTTGTAACTGTAATTTCTGAGACCTTTTCATTTAGAATAAGTCCAGTCTATTTTAATCCTTCCCTTGTTCTTTCTCTCCCTTCAGCTCTGATGAATGCACGCAAATACTAGGGCTCTCGAAAGCAGAGCAAAAGTCTGGGAATAACCTAGTAGTTTGAGGAAAAAACAATTCAAGTATTTTAAGGGTGACTAATACCATCTCATTAGAAGAAAATTAGTCATTCTTGCTGTATTTGTACTTTCTGTGCAACTAATTTCCCAGTATTCTTCATGAGGGGCAAAATGGTCTCTTTATTTTGTATTTTGCTTGTCTTTTCTGTAGGAGTGAAAATGGAAGAATTTCTCCCACCCGGTGCTAGTCTGAAATGCACAGTTTGTACTTACACTGCAGACTCCGTGATTAACTTTCATCAGCACCTGTTCTCGCATCTTACTCAAGCTGCCTTTAGATGCAATCACTGCCATTTTGGCTTCCAAACTCAGAGGGAGCTACTGCAGCACCAAGAGTTACATGTCTCTGGCAACAAAATTCAGAGAGAAAGTGACATTGAGCACTCTCCAAGTGGAAACGAAGAAGGTTTACAGCCAGCAACGGACCTGTTGAGCAGAAATGATGTTCCCCAGAGCCAAAAGACCATGCAGACTAAAGATGCAAGTTCTGATACAGAGCTTGATAAATGTGAAAAAAAGGCTCCGCTTTTCCTTCCAAACCAGAGGCCAGAAACCCAGCCTGCAGCAAATAAGCAGAGTTTTTCATATACCAAAATAAAATCTGAACCATCCAGTCCAAGACTTGCTTCATCGCCAGTTCAGCCTAATATTGGTCCTTCTTTCCCAATGGGACCTTTTCTTTCCCAGTTTGCTTTTCCCCAAGACATCACTGTGGTTCCTCAGGCTTCAGAGATATTAGCCAAAATGTCAGAACTGGTCCATCGAAGGCTGAGGCATGGAAGTAGCAATTACCCACCTGTAATTTACAGTCCTTTGATGCCTAAAGGGGCTACATGTTTTGAATGCAACATAACATTCAATAATTTGGACAACTATTTGGTACACAAAAAGCATTACTGCAGCAGCCGATGGCAGCAGATGGCAAAGTCACCGGATTTTTCCAGTGTTCCAGAAAAAATGCCTGAAGCTGTAAGTCCCAGTAATGGTCAAAGCTCTATAAACATTCTGAATGCAGCTCCTCATACATCAGATCCAGAAAATCAGCTTCTGCAGACATCTTGCTTAAACTCTTCCAATGTTTTAGATTTGATTGGGCCAAACAATAAAAGTCATGAAAAAGAATTTACTGCACAGCCTAAGAAGTTGTCAACTGCAAGCAATGGTGATGAGAAGATAAATGGAAAGCCTTCTGATGTGAAGAATCCCAATGCTCCCTTAGTAGAGGGGGAGAGTGACCCTAACAAGACCACGTGTGAAGCTTGTAATATTACTTTCAGCAGACATGAGACCTACATGGTCCACAAGCAGTATTATTGTGCCACTCGCCATGATCCCCCGCTGAAAAGGTCCGCTTCCAACAAAGTGCCTGCCATGCAGAGAACAATGCGTACTCGGAAGCGAAGGAAGATGTATGAGATGTGCTTACCAGAGCAAGAGCAGAGGCCACCACTAGTTCAACAGCGATTTCTAGAAGTTGCTAATCTTGGCAATCCTTGTACATCTACTCAAGAGTCAACAGAGGGCCTTGGAGAATGTTACCACCCACGATGTGATATCTTTCCAGGAATAGTCTCGAAACATCTGGAAACATCACTGTCTATTAACAAGTGCGTTCCAGTTTCAAAGTGTGATACTGCCCACTCCACCGTGTCTTGCTTGGAGATGGATGTGCCAATAGATCTCAGTAAAAAATGCTTACCCCCGTCGGAGAGGACGTCCACTTCTCCCAAAAGGCTACTGGACTACCATGAGTGCACCGTATGCAAGATCAGTTTTAACAAGGTAGAGAACTACCTGGCTCACAAGCAGAATTTTTGTCCTGTCACTGCTCATCAACGTAATGACCTGGGACAACTCGACAGTAAGGTGTTTCAAAATCCAGAAAGTGAAAGAAACAGCCCAGATGTCAGTTATGAGAGAAGCATAATCAAATGTGAGAAAAATGGAAACTCGAAACAGTCCTCTCCTAATGGAAACTTATTTTCCACACACTTAGCAACACTTCAAGGACTGAAAGTCTTTAGTGAGGCGGCCCAGCTTATTGCTACAAAAGAAGAAAACAAACATTTGTTTCTTCCACAATGCCTTTACCCTGGAGCAATAAAGAAAGCTAAAGGAGCAGATCAGCTTTCTCCATATTATGGAATAAAGCCAAGTGATTACATTTCTGGTTCTCTCGTCATTCATAATACTGATTTAGATCAAAGCACAAATACAGAAAGTGAATCTCCTAAAGGCCAGGCACCTTCAAATGGATGTGCTGTGCAGAAGAAAGAATCTCTTCCACTACTGCCGAAAAACCGAGGCATGGTAATAGTTAATGGGGGACTAAAACAGGAGGAAAGACCTGCTGCTAACCCACAGCAAGAGAACATTTCCCAGAATCCTCCACATGAAGATGGTCACAAGTCTCCTTCTTGGATCTCTGAGAATCCCTTAACTACAAACGAAAATGTGTCTCCAGCAATTCCTACAGCAGAGGAACAGTTGTCTAGTATAGCTAAAGGTGTGAATGGCTCCACCCAGGCTCCAACCAGTGGAAAATATTGCCGACTGTGTGACATCCAGTTCAACAATCTTTCAAACTTTATAACTCATAAGAAGTTTTATTGCTCTTCACATGCAGCAGAACATGTCAAATGAAACAATCGGTCACCTTTGGTACCTGTATTTAGCATATTGTTCCATACAGTTTAAAGAAAGCTGTTTGAATTACATCTGGACAATCAGGAGATTTCACTATTGCTGAGTTGAAGACTTAAAGGTGTAATTTCATTACAGTCCATTAGTAAAGTGTATTATTGGTGCCATTTTCAAAAATATTAATTTATTTTACCAGCAGTATTCATAGCTGTAGTTATTTTATTTTTTATTTAAAAACTTTATATTAAAGTCATTTGTAATGTTATTGTATAGTTATTGTGTAGCACATATGGTTTGCACTGTATAGTAGATTTTAAAGAAAATAGTCGCAAACAATACAGAAAAGCATTTTAGAAATAGCTTCAAAAGCACTTGTGTATCCTGATTTTTTTTCTTATATGCTGTTGCAGATATATGTATATGCTAAAATATAACTTGCAAAGAAGTTTCAACTATGCTGTAAAGTTCGCCTTAAAATTTCAATTTTTTTGAACAATTGGGCTCAGTTTGCACTTTATATTTTAGCAGATACAGTACCTTAGTCATTAGGCTTTGCATTTGTATGTAGCAGTATGTTTCTGTCCACTTTCTTAATCTGAAACGTACGTTAAATGAAGATGGCATTTTCTTTCTTGTATAGTACTTGTATTTTCTTTCGCTGATGCATCTCTGTCTCAATTTTTAAACCTTTGCTGTTAAATGCAATACTTTATAAAGAATGAACAAAATTACTGGAAGCAGTATTGTAAGAAATGAGGTCATATCAATCAGTTTTATCTTTTGAAAGGCACAGTCTAAAACAAAACCCTAAACTCAATGCTGCAATTATGAATCTAATTCATATATAAGATATATTTAAATATAAGAGTAGCAATACTGCAACTGGTGATCACAAAGATAATGTTCTACTTCTGATAGAAATAATTTCTCAACAAATGTTGTTACTATGCATGTATATGGATGGAATAAAATTCCAGATCATTGGAGAAGTTTGGCAGTAATTTCTTTAAATTTTTTTTTCATTTTGTTATTCAAGTGGATTTCAAACTCACAAACTGTAAAGAAGCTCTTAGGAACAACCTAACATTGCCTTCTCTTCAGTGGAAGCAGTGTTCAAAGAGACGAGTACGAAGGATGCCTCCACTTCCAGGGAGTCCCTACTAACAGGTCACCAGTGCATCTGGGTCTAAGGCTGCCCAGTGAACTAAAACTCAAAATGTGAGGGTCTGAAACCAGGAAGGCTGTTCTCTCTACTGGTGCCAAGGAACACATAGTTCCCTGATATATGTCAAAATCAGTGAAACAATCTCCTTCCTAATACCTCTGGTATGATTCTTCATGTGTTCAGTGCTCTTATATGAAAAACAAGAGCATTCATTTAAGAGAACAGCAGTTTGCTCCACTAATTCAGTATAGAAATATTAGTCAATAATTTATGTTATATTAAAAGCTGAAGTAACGCACAATTAATACCCTGCACTTGCAATTGTTCAGTCTCCTGTACACCATTTTCATTAAAAAATTGATATTATAAAAACGACCTATTGATGCACTCTCATCTTACAAATTTGAAAGCAAAATCATGATGTGAATAATTGCATAAACAGTTGTATTTTAGTTCCTGTATCAGCCAAAGAAACAACTCAGAACAAGCTATATGAAAGGATGGTATTTCAGCGGAGCAGCCAGTTGGAATCTAGCATAAGAGCGTGCAATACCACTGGCTTTCAGCAACTCCATTTCTATGTAGTTTGGAACTGAAACTGGGTTGGTTTTTTTCGTTCGTAATCCAGTAGCAAAAATAACAAACACTTCAAAACTATAGTTAACTGTCGCTGTTGAACCAATAGCGGACCGAAGGGACACATTAATTTTGAGAGAATGTTGAGTGAATTTATTTAATTAATAACAGATTTATATACACGCGAGAAGACTATTTGGATTGGCTAGTGATCATCCACCCCCCTGGATTGATTGGGCCAGGCTCTGACCACCTGTTTCCAAAAGTCACTCTCAATAACATGGAACTTATTTTAGATTTAGTAAACTTCAGTAGAAGAAGGGAAAAATTCCCGTGGGAAGGAGTCTGTGCTGTCACAGTTAACAACTCTGCTGGTTAGCTGGGCTTTAAATTCAAGTCAAGAGTGCTTAAAAATAAAGTTCTCACTTTCAATAAAGCAGATGTATACATTCATTTCCGTAGGCCCAAAGTTGGTCCTATAGCAAAAACTTTGGATAATAACAGTTATGAAGGAGAAAAAGCATTGCAATCACAGGGAGAATAAAACAGGCAAAATGTTCATGGTTATCAATTGAACATTCATTAGAAAATACACCAGGATATCTAAGAGTTCACAATATTGGAAATAGATGGTACATTTTGGCAAATATTATTTTGAAGATTTTCCATGTTCTTTAACCCATTATTTGAAGATGCAATAATGGGTTAAAGAACTAGGTGATTGCATCTGGATTGAAATCACCTAATTCTGAAAGATCCACATGCATAGATGAAAACTTTTTAGGTGAAGCTGGTCAGAAGGCCATAGGTTGTGTAATTTGCAATTGCTGAGTTCTAGGAGTGTGTTTAGACAGTGAGAAAGTAAAGAAGAATATCAGGGTTGAAGCGAATACCTAATTGAAAAGTGATACGGAAAGGGAAAAACCTTATCACAAACAATTTCTGATCTAGAAATGCTAAGGGTTCTTGATATATTCTAACGCAGTCCCGGGGAGAGGTGTGGGGTGGGTGGAAGCTTCTGCTATACCAGGAGTGTCTTGGAGGCTCTGGAAGACCCCACTGGCCAGTACAACTGGGTACTGTGCAGACAGCTCTGTCCTTTACCCCAGCCGGTGTTCTGGCGTGTATCCTCCTCCCCCCAGCTAGATGGCTCGTGCGTCACCAGGGTTCAAACAGAGGGCTCAGACGCATGGAGTCCCAAGACACTTTATTCCCGAGGGGGTCCAGAGGCGAAAGAGGCCAAATGGCCTTGCGAAACCCTTGTTATAGGGCACTGGCCAGAGGGCAGGGGGCACAGGGGAGGAGAAGGGGGCGGGGGGATACAGAAGGAGCGAGGGATAGGGTTAGGGGACCGGTTAAGGTTAATGAATATAGGAGCATTAACATATCCAGGTATGGTAACTCAGGGATAGGCCATTTCGCATTCCAAGGGGTGGTTTCATAGAGCAGAGCTATCCCACCAACATCCTGGGATAGGCTCAGCTACCCCAACAATATTCCAGACATAAATTAATGCCTGCAATGCTGCATTATATTCTTCCCACTGGCTAGTCCAATTTCTTTCACAAAACAGAATAATTCTGCTAGCATTTTCTCTTTATAAATCACCTATTTAGTCAACTGCTTCCATTTTTACAAGTTCAAAACAAGTACAACCTCTTCATTTGTGGGTAGAGTTAATTGTAAACACATTTTATATATTTTACTCGCTTCACAGGAACAACGGGCAACTCTGACACGTGCTAAACTAAGTTATACTATCACACTCTCTGAAAGTAAAACTGTACACAAGCTAGGTCAGTAGCAGATACAAACATTTGATTTCTTTGTACATTTGTTAAAAATAGAAAGCATTTTTAAAAAGCTGCTCACATAGCTGGGTTCAGAAACCATGTTTTCCCATAACTTTAAGGACTGTTTTCAATTGTTTCCCTTTCTTTATTGCACTCATTTTTTAATTTGCTCATGTGAAATAAGAACATAAACACTTTGACCAGACAGAAATCTCTCTCCTATCTCTTAAACCAGTTTGCACAATGCTGGCCTAATCCCATCTGGGGACTTGAAACACATCTACACCTAAGTCATAAGTATTTTTTACAGGAAAAAACTACGTAAATCTGTTTTCTGACCACGAGTTAATTTGTGTTTTCTTCAGATTATATCTACATGTAGATTATATCTACATGTTTGTCCAAGATGATAAACTGCCTATTGCTAAAAACTTGTCTTCCCAAATTCTTCTTTTAGGTCTTTTGTAGGTTTATTAACTATTTATCAAATCACCTATGCAAAAGGAGTCCATCCTTAGTTAGTCTTTGACACCTGGAATTCAGCAGGAAACAGAGCACCTCAGTTAAAGGGTTTGGATCTGTTAATCCCTGTCAGCAGGTGTCAGTAAATAAATCTTTGGGGCTATGGGGTGAACAGCTCAGCAAAAGGTATTAAAATATTTCCTGGGTTTATGTTACAAACAATAAAATTGCTCCACATGAGGACTTAATATGTCGAAGAGCTGGTTCCTGCCTAACTCCCTGTGAACTGATTGCCCGGCAGGTTTTGCATTCAACTTTTGGGCTTTTTAAGGAAGATTTCCTTATTCACAAAACATCCCGTCCACAGGCAGTGCTCAGAACTAATACTTGGCCACATCCCTGTCTACCTCATTTATTTGTTTTTATCCCAAAATTCAGACTCTGAAAGGCAGTTGTGAGTCTTCATTCATACCACATTCACAGCACAATCTTCACAGTTTTCACAGAACGATGGTGATTTTTTTCTTTGTAGAAGAAAAGTAGTAAAGCATATTGCTACAAGCTGATGTCTGCTTGTCTTGAACTACTTGCAGTATTGTCGGGATTCTGGTGACATCTTCTCATTATTACAAATAATCATAAAACTACATCATAGATATTTGCTGTGGATCCACACTCCTAATTTTCTCAGTGTCTCATTTCTACAAGATAACTATTGACTAAACTCGTTGCCTGCACTGCCTGTAGGAATGTGGTAGACATATCCTAAACACAATCAAGAGTATGTGTAAGGCGATTTATCCCTTGTACAATAAATATTGCACCACTGGCAAATGCAGAAGGGAAAAAATAACAACTAAAAACTCTGATGTAGAAATTAAAAAATTAAATCAGTTCCAAGACCACCATCAAGATGAGGTATAGGTGGGCTAATTCACTTCACTGAATGTACATACATAAGCTATGAACCAGAAGCCACTCTAAAATGGTGGAACTGAGATGGAGCTCTGAGCAGCCTGGAAAACCTGGCATAAAGAAAATTCCATGGTGAGTATAATTGAAACAGGTGGTGTGGGATAATCTTATTGAGGGGCAAAGAAGATAAGGAAAAGGGGAAGCAGCACTTTGTTAATCCCAAGAGAGTAGTATGGGTACACTCATGGCTGCAGAAGGCAGCAGTACAAGGCATCAGCACTATAAAAATGCTGCATGTCCCAGAAGGCCTGTTGAGAGAGGCTAAAATACTGATGATGCAAAATCCTTGGAAGATCCCTCCTGAATTCTAAATATTGCCAATGCAAAGGTTCTGGCTTCTGGTGGTGTCCTTTTCCCCAAGGCTGACAATAGGGAAGAGAACTACAACTCTTTTGACTTTCCACATCACCTTCACAGCTGGCACATTGTGTTGCCATGAACTGTGTAGGACAGACGTCCACAGAACAAATATTTGTGATCCTGTTGTAAATTAGAGTCGAGTCAGATACCCAGGCTTCAGCTATGTTAGCCTGTGAGCACACCTGGTCCCTCCACTGAGGTCTTCCATGGAGGTCACTGATAGTACATTGAATCCAGACCACTTAGAGCCACAGCAAAATGAACTAAAATAACATTGGTGGCACTTATGTATGGAGTAAAACCGAGCACAGGGAAGAGAGGTGGACAGGAAATCTGATGTCACACAATTAAAGCTTCCGCATAATACAGCGGCATGAGATGAATGAATTGTGACTGGAAGGGTGAGACAAGGGTTTTATGCTGGGGTGAACAGAAAATTGTGATTCTGACAATTTCAGCTTTTAAATACATGGGGTGTTTTACTATATACACATGCACTTATGTATAAAACATGCATAGAGAGATGAGAATGTCCTAAAACAGGGAGACAACCTAAACTAGTTTAAGAGATTAGATCAATCACCTGAATAAGGTGATTAGACAAATCCTTTGTTGGAGAAGTAATAGCCAGACCCTTTAACCCTCATTGATAGGGAAACTGGCACCTTTTGGTGCATGGAGGGTGGTGATTCATTCATACCCAAATTTAAATGCCCTGGCAAAATTGCTCTTTCCCCTTTCTGCCCTCAGCTGCTTTGCACAGGCCCCAACCTCTCAGCTGCTTTGCGCAGGTCCCAAACCAAGAAATTTGTTCCTACCTACCAACTCAATGGCCCTCACACTCTTTTTTTACCACCTGTCTACTTGGTTTTGTAACTGTCTTGTTTTGTTTTCTATAGTGGGGGGATTTTTTAACTCTTTACCCACCATGAACGTTTCAGGGTGGAGACAGGTGAAAGGATTCACCTGAGCTGGTGTATTGGAGAAAATGGTAATCTCCATCATTGGAGACATGGAGTCACTTGAGAACTCCTGAAAAGGAGGTTTACATGCACTCAGATGTTCTCATCTTCTCCAGTTGAGACCCCTTGTTACGACTTTTATATCCCTCACCACATCTTGAAACTCACTCCTCTTTAAGTGCTAAGCAGCATACCCAGAGACTCAGTCAGTTGTCTGCTTTGGCTTAGAAATATTTCCCTGTAGGAAAACTCTGCAAAAGACTATGTTGGACATGCACTTTGAATGGTACTAATGATAGTTTTAATACTCACTGTTGATACAACAACCTAATATTCATCCCCAAAGTGGGGATTGTGCTCCTCAGTAGCTGAGGTCTAGTCATTTCTTAGGGATGTCAGGAGAATCCCAGGCCTTACACACAGGCAGCTACAGGGACAGAGGGAAGTCAGCATTTGCTGTTTGTCTCCTCCCATGCGAGTTCTTCTGCAAAACAGAGAGAAAGCCATTGGAATACAGAGAAAGGGACAAGAGGAACTTTAAGGGCTATAACATGGGGAAAGGATTTGTGGCTTCTGGCCTCGAGGTGGCTTCTGCCTTTTTACATTAAGCAGACAATAGGAAAATGGCCTATCAGCAACCAAGGCTTATCTTCAGTGGTAGAAAACTTGACGTGCAGTGTGCTTTTGTATATGATATCAGAAATCACTTTCCTTTTAAGAGAAGTGTCTTTTTGGGTAGGTAATTTTTATATTAGGAAAAAAGAAGTTGGCATGGTTTGCAGAAGATTTTAACATACGATAATGTTACTGAAATATGTAGTATCACTAAAATGCATTCAAAGCTTTCATGCAATTTATGGAGCTAAAAGTAATAATTATATAAAAGATGTTGACATGATTTCACTTATTTTAACTTTACTGTGCTAGAGCAATTCAGTGTCACTTTGTGACAGCCACTTCAAGGAAAAACCGTCTCTGCTCTGTAAGAACTTTCCTCAATAACATTCTGTGTTCCTTCTTCTTGTAACATCAAAATATATCATAGTTTATGTCTGTTATATTAGATTTGATAATGACATTCACAATGCAAAAGTAATATTTATATAGAGTATTCAGCTTGAAGATAACTGTTACACCTTCCTGACACAAAACTGCTGTGGATACTTGCCAACCATGTATCAAAGTTAAGTGATAATATTACTTTGTGCATTGGCTCTAAGATCATGACAAGCATAATTAATACCAATAACCAGCAGGTTGAAAGTAGGATTCATTCTTAGATGATAAAAATGCCAGTTTACTTTCCCAAACAACAAATTCCAAAACTTTCTTATCACCAGCTAAGATTAAAAAGAAAAAATGAAATGTTGTACAACTTTGTCCAGTGACACTTATGAGCCATTACTCTGGGCTGTGGAAGATCACACTGTGGATGCATCACTGTTGTAGACAAGCACAGTTCAAGAACCTTCTACTGATGTTCAGAACCAGCAGTGAAGTGAGAGATGTGATGCAGGCTCAGATAAAAACAAATTACTTGTTTCATTGCAGTAAATAGATTGAATCAAAAAGCAGCATTCTGAAAACATGAATTACCCTGCTATCTGAATTTCTCTTAGAAATGGAGATGAGTTAAAGTTAGTACTCAGCTGAGTATCAAAACCTCTTCTTTCCACAGGTTTGCCCACTGCTGCTATGGGTGACAAATCACCCATAAAAATGCAGGTCAGGCATTTGGAACCTACATCTAATGCTTACAAAACTCCCATTGAAATGAATTATGGAATCGCTCACTCCACTTGCAGTGCCTACAAGTAGATAAAAGAGAATATGTCTTTGTGACCTTTATACAGGTTCTGCTGCATTTATATGTTATACAAACAGCTTATTTTGTATGTACTACCCCTGGCTGTGGAGTAGAAACCACTACCTCCTCAAAATTTTAGAGGCATAGAGCTATGTCCCAGAAAGCCCAGTGTCACAGAATGGCTGAGGCTGGCAGGCACCTCTGGAAATCACCCAGAACAATCCCACCCCTGCCCAAGCAGGGTCAGCTGTGACAGCTTGTTCTAGGATGTGGCCAGATAGGTTTGTGAATATCTGCCAGGACAGAGACTCTGGGTCTCTGAGCCTTTCTGGGTAACTTGTTCCTGTGCCTGAGGTTGTTCTTCTCCAGGAGCAGGACTCTGCACTGTCCTTTGCTCAACTCTATGAGATATCTCTTGGTCCGTTTCTCTAACCTGTCTAGATCCTTCTGAATGGCAGCACAGCTACCTAGTGTGTCAGACACTCCTCCCAGTTTTGTGTCGTCTGCAAACTCATGGAAGGTGCATGATGTACCAGCATCCAGGTCATTGATGAAGATGATAAGCAGTATTGGCCCAAGATTTACCCCTTTAGAACACCACTAGTGGCTGGTCAGCAGCTGGACTTCATGCTGCTGATCACAGCCTTATCAGCCCAGCAGTTCAGCCAATTTTGAATCAACTCCCCTGTCCATTTAGCTAGCCCATATTCCATTACAATGTCTACAAGGATGTTAAGAAAGGCTGTCAAAAGCTGTGCTGAAGTCAAATAAATAGAATTCACTGCTTTCCCCTATTCACCCCATTGTAGAAGCCTCTCAAGTCAGGCATGGTTTCATCTTCGTAAATCTGTGGTGACTACTCCCAGTAACCTTCTTGTTTTTTATTTTCCTAGAAATGGTTCTCAGGATTATTTGCTTATCGCCTTCCCAAAGATCAAGGTGGAGCTCTGACCTGTAACTCCCTGAACCTTCCTTCATGTCTTTTTGAAGCTGATAATGACATTTGCTTTCTCTTGGTACTCAGGAAATCTCCCTTGATCACTATGACCTTTCCTAGTTAATCAAGAATTGACTCACAGAGATACCAGCAGCTCCCTTAGCACTAGTGGGTGCATCCCTGTAGGTAACATGGACTTGAATATATCCAGTTTATTTCAATGTTCCTTGACCTCAGCCTATCTTTGCCATCATATCCCAAGCCCCATCTGGCAGAATATAAAAGTTCTTCTTAGGAGAAGGGCAGTTTTGGCTCAGTGAGGATGAAGTGATTTTTCTCCAAGTGCTGGATTTGTTGATTTTCATTCAGACCCTAATTAAATAATTAGTTAGCTTTATTTTTCATATCACCTGTTCATAAGAAAGGAAATTTGATTTTTAACATATATGTATTTAGTCTGGAACAGTTATTCCAGAGTTGTGCTCACCTAATAGGAATACAGTGAAAACAAAACCAGCCGAGCACCACACAAATCACTAGGAATACACTGAAGATCTGTCCATCCACATTTATATTACAAGTGGATGAGTATAGATCTAGTAATTTTTCACTGAAAATAGATGCAGTAAGTAGTCGTGCTGTTTTTCATTTAGCATTAATCAGACTAGAGTCTCCTTTCGGTTTCACCAGAACAAAGTAAGTAATTTATTCTAATTGTAGCTGGAGTTGCTTCACATTTTTCTGATGCCACTGAGAACAGAATATGTCCCAGAAACTGCTGTTAGCTTGTCTAATTCATATGTCAAATTACCATCTTCATAAGAGCTCATTTATCAAAATAGTTTAAAAATAATTAAAGAACTTACTTTTGCAGGCATTTTAGGTCAAGCTCAGCTACCAACATATAACCATCTCGTTTTGGAATAAATAACCTGCAACATGTTGAAAGGCCAATTACTTATAGAATTACTACCATTAAAGGAGTCACATCATTCTCTGACTTCTTTCTCCTCTGAAATATATATGAGAGCTGAAATCCCATTTAGACAACAGACCATGACTTCTACCAAGAGGATGATTTTGTTGAGTACAACAAGAGCATAATCAGTGTTTGAACTACATAAGATTTAATTTTTCCCTGGACTACTGCAGGGTTATCCACAGCAAGGGGAGCATGTGTGCCTGTGGGACTTGACACTAGTAATCACATACATGATAGCACTCTTAATGGTGCAGCTTAAGAATTCACTTCTTTGGGAAGCAAGGTACATCCACAGAAACTTACCTCAGTGTCTGCTCGGGCCTGATTCCCCAACTGACCAAGTTCTCTCCATCTAATGAACTCTCAGATAAGAAGAAGGCAGACGTGGAAGAATGGCATCTCCCACCGTGGCTTCAACACAGTCTGTGACTCCAACAGTTTCAATCCCCCTCAGACCCTATATGATGTGCCCCTTCATATCTTCTCTGACAACAATTTCAAAATCCAGCTCCAAAGATACAGCAAAGACTTCCTCAAGTTCCAAGACCATGGCCTTCCCAATCTGAAGGGTGGACAAATCAATTTTTATACATCCATAGCTGTGTTTTTCTCAGCAAAAATTGTGCTTTAAGAAAGTATGGAATTGCTTTTAATTTATTGGGTATATGAACACCCATGTACAATTTTTGTCATCTGCTGGTCTCCAGTTCTCTGGAGGAACCGTTGAAAACATTTTCTTTTCTCAGAGCTACAGTAAATATTTTTTTAACTTATTTTCAGAAGCATCAGTGATGCTTCTCAAGAAGCAAAAGTGAGATGGGACACTTATCCTGGTCTCTGTTGAAGAAGACCTAAGAAATAATGCACAATTTGAAAACTTCTAGATGATGTCCATGTAAATTGTAGGGACTCACAGGAAATAAATTTTCTTTCTGCACTACTCTGAAACTATCAAAGGTTTCTAAGACCCATTCAGTGCCTCTCAATTGCCGTTCGTTCAGGAAATTCAAGTTCAGATTCAACAGGGAAGTCTAGCTACATGATGTGATGTGCTGTGCACATGTAGATATAGGACATAGAAAATAGAGAATCTTGGCATTAGGGAATATAATCACTGACACACCAATGAGATCTCACTGGTTCAGCCATGAGCAGTTCATATCCTGAGCAGTGGACGTATTTAAAAAAATATTATTCCGCAGACATAAAGTGTTATGCGAATGCAAAGTATTGCTATTTTCCAAATTTAGTGGTGGTGAATGTTTTCTCCCTGAACAAACAATCTAGTTTAAACATGAAGCGTAAAAGTTATTTATCTTTGATGAATGATATTTTGGTTCTATTTCAGTGCAGAGTGTTTAAATATAATCATTAAAAACCAACACACAAACTTCAAACATACCCAGATGACAGTTCTATCTTCTATGGAACGATTTTCAGAAGGTTGAAATATTTTCAATATAAAAAGCACAACTCTGCCATACCACCATGCAGTTCCAGTTGTCTGTTCAGCCTTTTGAATAACAAGAGGTCAATTTGATCAAGCCATTGTGGCAGACAAAAGTAATGATATACTAGCACTGCAAGTGTTTATTATGTTTGGCAAGTGCTTATGTAGTGGTCAGACAAAGTGAAGCTCAGCATAGAGTAGAATATATATTTTATTGTTGGGGTTCAGGAAAAGGCTTACATTTGAATTGCTTGCATGTGATTACCTGAGAAAAAGCAGTACATCCTAGTAGGTGTGAAATGAAAGACCTTACTTACCAAGATTGACTGTCTGTCAATAGTTCGTCTACTAAACTTTTCCTAACAACAGTCTGAATGCCAGCTGGCATCTTAAGAAGAAGTATAAAAGAGCTGTGAAGAAGGCAGTGAGAAGTGTCTTGAATTTGAAAGTGAATTTCAGTTTAACAACGCTCTGGGTTGTTTTTTTGTTTCGTTTTTTTTTTTTGGTTGTTGTTGTTAGACCTTTGAATATTTTACACTGAAAGTTTTTGTGTAACAATGATGTTCAGTTTGAACATTTCCTAGACCTGAGCTGCAGATTCCATTTTCTGACTTTCCTCTGAGGAAAGGAAGCTGGTCCTTCACTAGTAAGCTCAAAAATACTTTTCTGACAAACACCAAGCAGCCTATCTCCTACTTAAGATAAAGTAGCTTTCTGAGTTTGAACGGTTTCATTTCCTTAGTCGGTTATTTATAAAACAAAACAAGCAGAAAGTGTTCAGAAAACCAATTCTGAGCAATTTTGATTCAGGTGATTCAAGAATGTTGAGAAATAAAAGCAAATTATTTGAACAAATCAGTCAAAGAATACCCAAAGTTGTGGTCTCAGCTTTCCTTGACCATAGCTATTTTATGGGTACTCTGTGTAATCCTTTATATGTGTATATACACATACACAATGCAAATACATATATATATATATATATATATATATATATATGCATATATTAAGTCAAAATACTCTAGACATGTATTTTAGCTCTGTAAGTCTGATTCATTAGCTAATGGGTAACAAAATATACAAAATACCATATTTATATCAGGAAAATTTCATAAATATCTGAAAACAATTGGGATCTGAGACCATAACTGACAGTGCCATGTAGGCCATCTATGCAGGAAAAACAATGATGAATGCTTTGAAGTTTGTTGTACTTTAACATTCAGAATTTTTTCCAGGATTTTGGCCTTGTTTTTCACAAAGCCAATTTCACTTCACATTTTTAATAGTTGGTATTGACCTGAATCTCCCTTTACAGAGAAACCTCTTTACATTACTTAAAAAATGTCAGAATATGATGAAGAAGGTGCTTATGTCCTCCATGGTGCATACATCTAACATGGTGAATAGGGCATGCTCATCTAGACTGTCTCCACCAGAGTTTTAGTAAATTCCATAAATAATTTTTACTTGCCATGTTCCCTTTCTCATCCAGTGGCTGTCCTCATTGGCCATTAAAAACTGCCACTGGAATTTGTGCTCCTCTTCGAGACCTTTTCTTGGAAATAGATGAGGTATCCATGACTATTTCTTAGCTCTGGTAATATCAGGAAAATTTGTAATAAAAATAAGAATGTAAATTATTCCCATGATGTGTTCTAGCGCAGACCATACTGATTATTTGTTTTCCAGAGTGCCTGGAATATTGGTACAGTTACTGGTAAATGCTTCTAATCACCATGGCTCATATGGGAAGAGAGGGGTTAATTTTTATTCTTTACAAATCGTCATGTAGATATTTTATTTTTAAAGTAAATGATGAAAAAAACCCCACATTGTGCATTGTGGTGTGATCAGAAGGCCTATCAATCAGGTAATTTAGTTTCCAGTTAAAAGATAAACTAATACTGATAAATTTACAATTTTCCCCTCATTCTTTAATCTGACTTCCATCTTTTCTGAATGACATTGGACATTCATAGTTATCAAAAAATGAATATTTTGTTTATGTATATAGATTCTTCAGATTGCCCGCATTAATGACTCTTAACCTTTAAACTGATTTATAAACATGTAAGAATAAAATGTCAGCATTCATTTGTCATCTTGCAGTAAACTGTCAGCATTCGTTTCTCACTAAAATAGAATATCTATCTAAGAATTTACATTAGGCTTTGTAATCAAACTAGATTAACACCAGTGCAGCTCAGCATGAAAACTTGATATCAAGCATACACACTCCATTAATACCTTAATGTGCATTCCAGGCTACATCTCGTCATGATCTAGTGAATTCAGTAGGACTTGCTGCTGAAAAATGTGACCAACTCATGCAGTCTCTTTGTCTAACACATCAGTATAATACTGTATTGTCCTTAAAAGGGAAGGGACAAAGTTTTAAAGGATAAATACTGAACATTGGCAAGCAATGGTGTACATTCATGAGGAGGGAGAGATAAAACTTCAGTGAATGGATCTTGGCTTTTCTTCTGTGGACCAAAAGATGAGCAATAACGTAGTTTTATTGCTGGTTGAAAGGGGATATTCCCCAGGGAGTTTTATTATATGATCCATTCAACTGGAAGGCAATCAGATTTCTGCAAATGTTCTGATAATCAGTTAAGCTGAGTGACTGCTATGTTAGACCTGTGTTTTATTTCCTGGAACAGAGCTGGAATGCTTACTGTAGTGGTGGAAGGAGCACCCCCACTGCATGAAAAGGAAAACCAGTGTGAATACACCCTATGCTGAATTACTGTTCTGTCTTTCTTGAATGCAAAGGCAGGATCAAAATCAGCAAGACACTGTTTTCATTGGTGAGACCCCATATTTCTGAACAAAATATGGAGCTGGGGAAACCACAGAGAAGGACCTAAGCACCAAACTGAAGTGGATGGTAATAGTTTTGCTAACCAGTGGCTGTTCCTGAAGATGAGGAGCAGTGTTTCCCAGTGTGATGCTTTCCTGCAGTTCACTTCCAGTCATCTTCTGCAAGACAAGCCACCGTACAATGCAGAAGAACCACCAATGTAGATGTTAAAAGAGGCCTGTGAATGCTTCCTAGCTGAGATTTGTCTGAAAATCTGTAGCAGAATGCTCTGCCTGGAGTGAGGGTAAAACAACTCGAACAATACCCTATTTGCAAGGCTACCAGCAGTGCATAGAGAAGGGGGTATCCTGCTGCCTTTGGTGTTGAAGAATGCTGAAACCAGCCTGACTCATCAATTCCAGAGTTAATCATTCTGAGGAAGAACAATGTTTCTGATAAAACACCTGATAAAGGAATCAACAAGTGGTACTGCTGACAAATTATTTAAAGATGTTGATCTGACACAGCTAGCCTGGAGACATATGAATGGCAGTTTCTATAAAAGCCCAGTCCCAGTTTCTAATTTCCACTATAACCCTTCTTGCAGTGTGTTTGGAGATATCTCTCTTGAGTGGGGATGCCCCTGAAGGTTACTTCTTGAAGCAGAGCAAGGGAGATTTGCCCGCATGGGTATATGAGTAACAGCAATCTCTACTTAATAATTGTTTTTGCTAGTTTTAATGTAATCACTTCAATATTGCTTAAAAAATTCTGCAATATACTATACCAGTAGTTATAACTACATATACTACGTAATAAATAATTTCTTTAGTCTAACCATTTTCATAATAAATCCTTCATTTTTATATAAATGTGTTTGGCTTGTCATCCTTTGTCCTGCTGAACAAGGTTGTATAAAGATTCAATTACACCTCTACAAACCTTTACACATAAACCCTTGACAAGGTGTGGGGCTACGATCGGGTCCAGCCACGCCCGGACTTCTCTCTGAGGAGTTTGGAAAGCAAGGGGGGCACCTTTCTGTACCTCGTGACTCAGTGGGAAGTCTTCTCTAATAAACTTTGTCTGAAGCTTCCACCCTGGCCGTGACCTTTGCCGGCCGGCCCGGATCCCGCGGTGGATGCGCGGATGTTTCCAGCCGGGAGCTGGCAGGACCCAGCGCCGGCGCGGCTGCCCCGGGCTCGCCGCCCTCGGCCTGCAGGCAACCCGCCAGCTGTGTCCTGGCACTGCTCCGGGGAGAAGGCACCTCACAGCAAAGACGAGGGGAGAATGTGTTTCAAGCAATGTGTGAAAGCAGAAGTGTAAATGTTATGCTGAAGCGTTGCATTTAAATTTAAATCTTCAACAGCTACGATTGCAGAGGAGTCTGTATGAGGAAAGACTGGATATTTAAAGTCTTAGCAGCTTTTGTTTAAAGCTATTCAAAGTATTGTAAATACATTTCATAATATTTTATATTGTTTACAATGTTTTCTGTGGGTATGTAGTGTTTGCTTACTCAGAAACTGTATAGAATTCTCTGTTTGAAGAGAACGGGGAGTTGTTAACATTTATTTATCAGTGTTTTACATACCACCATTCCTGATTTTTAACTGTGTAATGCTTTCTCAAAAGTCAAAAAAGAACCCTAACTTATAAATGAACACAAAGTTTTGTTTCAGGAAAGTTAGGTCTACAAAGCAAAGTATAATATTATCTCTGTTTCCCTCCTACGTAGCACAAATATTTCCAAGTATTTAGTCTCAAGTATATCTGGCATGTTTTAAGTACTGATTTTCACATCAGTCAGACCTTCATCCATGTGGTGAGATTCAGGATAATTTTCACCATTGCTTCCAGTGGCAAGAAGTCTAGCTGCTGCCACCCTTGAGGTAATCGTGGATCTTTATCAGAGTCGGGTAATTGGGCATTAAAATTCACATAGGCACATACGGTGTTGCTGCCCATGGATCTTTAGTCAGTCAAAAGAAAGAGCACTGCCTCCTGCATGGCCAGTGCTAATACACATGGATTTTTATTTGTCCTTCAGCCAAAACCAGGGCTGACCAGAACTGGTTGGCTATTTTGAAGAAATATAACATTTTCTTTAGACAATTACCCAGATTTTTAAATCAATCAGTATAAACATTGGAGTTGCAGAAGTTATCTCATAAGTATTATATTAATGCTACTTTCTCCTAATGCCTGGCATGATCCCGTTTCAGCAATTTTGCTTAAAAAAAAAGGGTAGTATTATGTAGGGTTTTCATATTCCTGATGTCGGGTTTTGCATGTGCTCAGAGAAACGAACTTCTGATCCTGGACTTCCCTCTTCTGGCAGTTCAGTGTATTCTTCAGACTTCTGTGACTCAAATGTCATGTGACTTGGGCGGTCAAACATAAGTAAGCAGTGTAACCTAAATAATGAATATCGAACACTAAATCTGAAAATATTAAGTGAGAAGAAAACTTATTTCAAATTTGATGAACAAATTAAAGTAATGCTGACAGAAATGACCTATTTCTGCATACAGATATTCTTCTTCATCCTTTATTGATTCAGTATTGATAGACCTTATTGGCAAAGGTAGCTCTCCAGAATATATTTGCTATATTCACAGATCATTTTATTAGAGAAAAATATTCTTCACAATTAGCTGAATCCCCTCACTCCTAATGTAGCACTCCTGACCATGGGCAGATTAGTGTGAAATTTAATTTGTGCTAATCTGTCCAAGACCGAGGAAGCACAAAATATATTTTATGCGGTGTTTACTCACTTTACCATATATAGATAAATGCATGAGTGACAAATCATGCAGCTTCAGGTTTACTGGAGTGAAAATCTATAGTGCCATTAGGCCTGGATTTCATTATTTCATTTTTGTTGCCATGGGAAAACAAGGACTGGACTCATATTCTTAAGCAAATATATAAATGAAAATCTGTGAAGTTTTAAAATAGCTGTAGACATATCGATTTATATCTACAGAGTAGATATAAGTTTTCTGCTACTTTCATATGGGTTATGTAGAAGGGATTATTTTTTATTTCTTTGTGTAGTATTGACAACATTTTAGATAACTTAGATAAATAGATCTCTTTGGAGGAAAATTATGAAAAGCTGCAGATTTTGTGATGGAAACTAAGAGTAATTTGCTGCATGAGCGCGTGAAAGCAGCTACTCCTCTGTTTTTGACTGCAGTAGGAGTGCTGCTGGCTTTGCGGGCTCTTCTTGCAGGAATCAGTTCCGATCAGCTTTAGCATGGTAAAACCAGATGTACGAGCGAGCATCCACTGTAGTGTCTCCAAGGAGTGCCACGAAAAGGTTGCTACTGTTCAGACATTGCAAAGCTCTCAATAATTCTCACATAGTTTGGAATTATGTGCTGTGTATCCCCCC